>PVJA010015641.1:0-13489 GCA_004027025.1 Myocastor coypus
TTCTTCTTCTTCTTCTTCTTCTTCTTCTTCTTCTTCTTCTTCTTCTTCTTCTTCTTCTTCTTCTTCTTCTTCTTCTTCTGCCAGGCACAGAATGTTTTTGGAATTTAGCAAATGCTTTAATTCTAACAAACTAAATACTCATAGGAGATGACTAACCTAGGATGAGATACCTTGCTGGGACCTGGGTTTGAAAGGACTATAGAGTTTTTAATACTGATGACAGATGCCCTAGGAGGAAAAGGAACTCTGTTTAGAATTAGGTATCTTAGGTATTTATTTTCATGGGATCTGAAATTCAGTACAGCCACACTTGTGTGAAGTAAAATCATAGGTTGCAGCTTTGTGAATGATGAGCATAAATTCTCAGTGTTTCCTCATTTTCCCTAGAGATTATCCACCAAAAAATATTATACATTTATAAGAGTATTTCACTTGAGGGACTGGCCTGGTGGCTTAGTGGACTAAGCTCCTGTTTGGGCAAGATCAGGGGCTGGAGTTTGATACCCCCATATCACATGTCTTGCCAGCCCAGCTCCAGGCACACTGAGCCAGCCACCGAGTCACAGAACCGTGGCACACACCTGTAATTCCAGCAATGGGAAAGCTGAAAACAAGAGGCCTGCTATGATTCTGAGCTGTATAGTGAGATCTTTTACTAGCTACATAAATTTAGAAAAAGGTAATAGTTCACCTGAGAAAAAAGCACCCTGCATTATTTTACAGATTTATTTTTAAGAGCAAAGTTTTATTCATTGTTTAAATTTAGCTAACCCTATAGCAGACACATGCCCCAAAACACATTTCCTTTTTTTAACCTATGGAGAACCAGTTTTTTATGCATGTGACTTATAAAGAAATTAATAAGAAATAAAGACAGAGACGTCCTCCTGAACTTCTAAAATTCTGTGTTGGTATATTGTTTCTGTAGCATTTTATTACATATAAATATAAACAGAAGGTGAGATGACTTATTTGAAACACTTAATTTCTGTTAAAAAGTTGTAATAAAAAATCAGTGTAACATTATTTAAAGTATATCTCATTCAATTCAAATACTGGTTCATAATACTTTATTTATACAGGATATATATATATATATATATATATATATATATATATATATATATACAATTTTTTAAAAATCATTTTCTTAATAGTAAAATAATGCAATTTTTATCTATTTAATGTTCCATTTTGTAAACCTACTACTAATATGAGTAAAGTTGTATTGGTAAAAACTGACTAGTTTTATAAAATTTTCCTAGCAAATCTGATTAAAAATGGAAACTATGACTTTTCAAATGTACACTGAAAAGTAGTAGGGCTACTTACTTAAATTATGGCTCTTGAAATTCCAAAATGTATACATATTTTTTAATAAAATGCCCACATCTAACTATCTAATACATCTCCACACTATGCTTTCATTTTTTGCTGATAAAATATACACATTTAATTTTGTCTTTCACTGTAGTTAGCATATGATTACTGTTGTGCTAGAATCCACCAGCAAATGGTGTTTTTTTTAAAGAGAATGAAAAGTAATAAAGTAGAAAAAGGTCTGGAATATAACTATAAACAACAAGAAAAGCCGGGCGTGGTGACTCACGCCTGTAATCTCAGCACTTGGGAGGCTGAGGCAGGAGGATCGTTGTGAGTTCGAGACCAGCCTGGGCTACAAAAGTGAGCTCAAGGCCAGCCTGAACTGCACAGTGAGACCCTGTCTCAAAAATTAAAAAAAAAAAAACAAAACAAAAAAAACAACAACAACAACAAGAAATATAAATTGGAATTGGAATACAAATAAAATCATGAACTTCTGCATCGACTGAACTTCACTAAACAAGCAATGGAATTATGCTATGGCTGTCATAGTGCATAATGTTGTCTTCAATTTAGCTGTTCAGATTGCTTATTTAACAACATGCAAAACGAAACAACAAAAACAAACCCCTGTGATAACTCTCATTCCTTACACTTGCCTTGTTCCTGATGGCTATGGGTTGCTTTTATATGGCTTTCAATGTACTACACAACTCATATAAATTGAATCCTACAGTATTTTTTTATTCTCAGCTCATTTCACTCTGCAATGTCTGCAGTGTTCACGTGTAGTTAAGCCTCTGTCTGCATTTCATTTTAAGACACAATAATGTCTATCAATACATCAGGACCCACGCCATTTCATTGTCATAGTTTGGATCTGGAAGGCTTGATCCCCCATGGAGGAAGTGACAGCAGCCTGAGGAAGTGGTGGGATCCAGGTGAAGGCAGCACCCCCAGAGGCAGTTCTTTGAAGGGTGTGTTTTTGCTGCCTTTTCCTCCCTGCCTGTTTCTCCAATTTGGGTAACAAGTGAGGAGTAACTTTGTCCCCAGATGTCTGTGTCCACGCTGGTCAGACACAACAGACCCAGCCTACCATAGTCTGGAGCTTCTGAAACTGGGAGTCTGAACAAATCTTTCAGTTGATTTTCTCAGGCATATTGTTGTATCAAGACAAGTTGATTAGCACACATGTGCATCAGTAAAAGTTACTTGGGCTGCTTACTCTGTTTGTATGAATAATGCTGTTCTACATACATATATAAATATTTATTTGAGTCATGTGGTTATGGATATGGCTCACCATCTTGAATACCAAAAGAAAAAGAAATTTTAAAAGTGTATAAATGAAAAGAAAGCAGTATTAGTAAAATATTCTCCAATGGGTCAAGTGTAATGAAAGGAGACAATTCGATGAACAAGTTAGTCATTGGCACTTGACCCACTGAAACACTGAAAATACACAAAAAAAAAGAATTTAAAAGAGGCTGTATGTGATAATATTATGTAACTTCAGACAGAGTCATGTCTGCTTATGATTTGGTATGTTCTCTTATACTCTCTTATTGTTCCAATTTTTAAAAGGAAGTTGAACTTTAGTACTTGTGATATTAAACAAACTCAGTTGTTCCATAGTTTTGTATATCTTGTCCCTGGGAAAGCTGAGTAATTTTGAGGGAAATGAAAAAATATCTCAGAGCAATCTGTCAAACTTTTGGCCTGCTGTTTAAAAATTTTAAAAAATTGAAAAAGAAATAAATACCCACATTCACATACACACAGAACACACACAAATATATATGTATATATTATATTACATATTATATATCATATATATTATATTTATTATATCATATATTATATATAAAACAGAGAGAGAGAGAGAGAGAGAGAGGGAGAGAGGGAGAGAGAGAATGGCACATCATTTTGGGAGGTAACAAATCTAGAGAACTAAGAAGATTTTTGTTCCCTACGCTGTAAGCCTTGCCCTCTTCCCCACTTATCTTGCATACCCAGCCAGTCCCCTACCACCTACCGTCATCCAACTGGAATGATACAAAGTTCTGGGTGCCTCAGGAAAAAGTAGATCAGGTAAACTAGCAAAAAAATAACTAGAAAAAGATATATACCTGTGTGACCAACTGAGTTTTGAGGATGTTAAAAGATGGGCCATGGTAGATGGACATTACACTGAACAAATGGTGCTGGAATAAGTAAGTGCCTGCATGTGTGTGTGCACACACTTGTGAACAGGTTCATCTCAGTTCTCCACACTGAGGAGAGATATGAGGGAAGGGAAGCTAAGAATTTCGATGTGTACACAATTTTATTATCTTGTGTACGATGATTTTGTGTCATTTACATTAGTTTTTAAGCTTCATCTCATTTCACAAATATGTACAGTGCAGTGCATGTTCATTTTATAGAAATAAATTTATCAAGATGTCATCAAAGTATAACCTTAAAATAAAAACATTTACTTAAAGGGAAACTATATTACTTTACTATGAATAAAGGCTTTACATGCTAGTATTGGAGGCAATGAACAAGATTTCACTGTACTGTTTTCTACACGCAGTGCTAGGCTTTTATTACTATTGAGGGACATTTTATGTTCAGAAGTAGAAGGAATATATAATGTTTATCTATAACAGTTGAAAAGCAAATGATTTCTTTTTTGATAAAGTGATTTTTGTTTATTTTTTATGTATTTAGTAGAAGGTCTACAGGTTCTCACTACACAGATTGGACTCATAGTGATCCTCCTGTTCTCAGCTTCCCACGCCTTGGGATTACCAGCACATGCCACCAAACTCAGTCTCAGTCACCTTCTCAGTGTGTCCCAGAGGTGGGGCCAGTATGGCAAGTCAGAGATATTACACCTGTCCCTGCGCCTGCCTAAGCAAGCACTTAAGTCCCCCTGAAAAAGTAAAAGATTTCTATCCAACAGATATTCTATTACTTTTGCTCTATGTCATTTACTAATTAGTGTTACTAACCCAATGCCTACATTTGCCACAAACAACTAGATTTTTATGTGTTTCTTGAGATGTATTTAGCATGACGTGCCTGCTAGCTATCTGTTGCTGTGAAAAACACTTTGCATAAAAAAAAAAGAAAAGGAGGTAAGATTATTTTATCTTGTGATTTCTCTCAGTGGTCAGCTCTCTTCATTTTCTCAAGGCGAAACACCATGATTAGGGTGCATGAAGGAGCTAAACTGATTATTTCCTGATGGCAAGAAGTTAAAAAATTAAGGAAGTGTGAGGGGCAAGAAACAGCTTTAGGAAGCCTGGCTCCTGTGACTAGATCGCCCCAGCCTTTACCACATAATGTTTGGAAGACTTTTCTGATCTACACCATATGACATATGTGTTACTGGAAACTTCATTATTTCATTAACTAATGAGTTTACTAAATGTTTGAAAAGCCTTATTTTATAATTGTTCAGATTAATAATTTTACCATTATAAACTATTATTTCATAATTGAAATAATTGTTACATAACTACATTGTTTAAAATTTTAATTTTACAATTTTACAGTCTTAATAACGTTGTGATTCTTGGAACATATTTAAATTTTTATTTGATTACAAATAATAAATATAGAATGAATTACTTCAATACCAGAAATCAACAGAACTGGCAAAAGGTGTTAAAAATTGAGCTGGAGTTAGTGTTCCATGTTGTGTGAAATATCGAACTCCATGAAACTTTTCCCTGAATATTACTTAAGTGTGTATGGTAATAAGAAGGGCTATCTGTCTTAGAAACACGTGCATCAGTAAAATTTGAGTAAAGTGCCTTATATGAATAGATCTATTATATTGTCTGAATTTTTATTAGAATGAGAAATTATAATTTTATATCATTCTTATAGCAAATTGTAATGCAATTGCATTCATTTTAAGCTTTCAAGATCCCATTTTAAATACCTAGCTTCCAAAGGATTTTCTAAAATTTTTTACAGTACAATACTTTATCAAATGCTATAGTTTTAAAAATTATATATGTACCCATGTATGTCTTTTTCTACATATTTAGTTAAAATAGAAGTAAACCATATTTTCTTGCATTTTAATGGATGTATTTAGCTTTCTGCATTTGTTATTCAAAGATAGAGGTTAAATAGAACTACTTACATGTCATAGGATGCAAGAAAACACCTTTTACTAATTTTCCCAGAACTTATCATTTTTATCCAGAAACTACTCATTAAGATAGTCTGATATAATAGTCAAGAGTCTGTTATAAAATAAAATTCAATATATTCAAATTTTAATAACTATAATATAGAACTGATTTTCTCTATACATATTTTTTCAGTTTATAATAATGTAAATTCAACCAAAACTTTCTCTTTAATATTTTAGCCAGTCAGGTACCTTGCAAAAAATACAAGATAAAATAAATACAGCTCCTTAACTTTAGTACGGTTCTATTCCAATAAATCCATTGCAACTTGCATATGTCACAGTTAAAAAATGCATTTAATACATCTAAACTAATACCTGTCCTAGCTTCACCATGCTCAGCTAACATAATGTTGGGGAAAGTTATTTAACACATACATTATTTTAAACTGTAGAGTTAAATATCTCATGCAATTTATGAAATACTATATTGCAAGTGAGAAATATGTGATTCAGTATTTGTCTACCATAAACACAATAGCTGAAAAGACACTGAATTTACATAATATTTGAACCACTGAGTTAAAATTAATTACTAGAAGACAGGAATCCTGCTATTGGACATTCATTAGGGTCTGTCCAGAGTTGTGGCTGCTTCCTGGCTTGACAAGGAACTATCATTTTCATTTTTTTGTTTTGTATTTTAGGGAAGGGTCTACAGGGTGTTCAAGGTCTCACTACTAGATCGGACTCACAGTAATCCTCCTGTTTACAGCCTCCCAAGTGCTGGGATTACAGGCTAGCACCACCACATCCAGTATTAGTCACAGTCTCAGCACACCCCGTGGGTGGGGCCTTCTTGAAGGTGCTTTAATCCCCTGAGCGATTTGTTTAGCCTTAGAGAAGTTTTTTTTTGTTGTTGTTGTTGTTTGTTTGTTTGTTTTTTCTAGCTCAGGATGTCTGAGAGGTGGGTCTGGAATGGCAGGTGGACCTACGGATCAAACCAAGATCTGCTGTGCCTGACTGGGTTTACCAAAGTAAGTGCTTGAACTATTTAACTAACTCACAAGCCCCCAAGTTGAAAAGCAATATTTTGTTGTTTTTGTTGTTGTTGTTTGCTCTTTGTTTTGGCTGGCTCAGGCTGTCTTAAGGGCTGGTTTGTTAAGGCACTTGGAGCTGGGATGGAATTGTGGACCCTCTGCCTGACTGGGATTACTAAACCCTCAAGCCTCTCAGGAACTATCATACAGTGCTTTCCCAGAACAGAAGCAAAATTCAAACTTTAAAGTGTAGTTTTTATTGAATGCACATTCCTTTCAAATCATCATAAAAATGAAACAACTGAAAATTTTATCTGCAGTATGTTCCAAATTTTGTGTCTCTCTTAAATTTGTATGTTGAGGTTTAATTCCCAGAAGGACTATTAAAACATGAACCCTTTAAGTATAGAGATATGTAATAGTGTCTCAAGAGGCAAAGAACAATGAAACAAAGCCCGGGGACAGCAGTGGTTTGGGAATCCTAGAAAGCTGAGATTCAAGGAGAAAGATAACGTCTTACCCTGAAGGCTTTCCATTAGCAGTCTCCTCCCTTGCTTGAAACTTTTGTAATTAGTATTTGTGTGAATTTAGCATTGGGCAAATAGAGGTCAGAGACTGTAACACTTCTTTACTAAAGTGATTCTGCACCTGAGCGCATTTCTGATCCCAAATAAAAGCGAGATACTTCTGAGGGTTGGGGCTCACTTTGAGGGAGATAAGTCTCAGTGAGACCTCTGAACTAAATCTATCTGGTCTTCTCGTAGTGCCTTTTGGCACTGACACATAACATTACAACACTTAAGTGATGAAGAGGCTTCCCAATAGAAGGGGATTGCTGGCCATAGGGACAGTAGGCCAAGCGTGTTTTCTTGTTTCTCTCCACAAGTGAGGTCACAGGGAAAAGACCCATAAGAGCAACAATGGGGTGCTCAGAATGTAATGGGTTTGTTTGTGCCTATCTCTTGGACTTACCAGCCTCTAGAACTATGAGACATAAATCCGTTGTTTGTACATCATTCAGTTTACTGTGTTTGTGATAATGTTCTGATCTTACTACAATCAATAGCATACATTTTGTGTTTCTTTTGTGTGCAATAACACACTGTAAAGTGTGTCAAAATAAAGATTCCATAGAAAACATAGTCTTGGGGCTGGGGAGACAGCTCCGTGGCACAAGTGCCTGCCTGGCAAGTGCAAGTTTGAACCCTAGCCCCACCCAAAAAAAAAAAAAAAAAAAAAGAAAGAAACCATAGTCTCAAGAACAAAAATAGCAGAGAGAAAGTTACCTTAGGATTTAATTTTAGGCTATTTATATCTGATTTCCTGGTTGCTTGGATATGTGAGAACAGAATATTTATAGTTTTCTTTGAGGAAGTTGTTCAATGCACACAAACTGAACCTCCTGAAGGGATACATTTTCATAGGCAAGGCAAACGAGAAATATATGAAAATCATGGAAAGAAAATATGGTCATTTGTTACAACTGTGAAAGAAAAAAGAAATTGTAACTTGAATTTCTAACCATCTGATAGATCACAGTATGATTTTGTGTGCGATTTCATGTTAACTTTCCAGGAAAGGCAGAGAAAAATTGCAAGTCAAAGTGCACGTCATTTAGTAGTGCTTCCAGAAGAAGCAGCAAATAGTAAGTCTTTTCTAGAGGAGATCAATTCCACATATTCATCAAACAATGCCCATGGATTACCTTTAAAGAAAAACAGTAGCTCACAGTTCATGACATCAATGAAAGCTCAGCTGTAAGGTACTAAAGGGCAAAAAGTAAGAAATAATATCACGAAAAGATCTGTAAAGATATCAGGAAACTATATTTGTACATATTCAGTATGCAAAAATGTGTACATTGAAAAAATAGAAGAGACCTCGAAAATATAAGAGTGTACAAAATTATTAGTATGTATCACAAGATCAATTTTTTCTCTCATTAAACTTTAATGGGTCTCAAAATTCTGTAACAGATTTTTGGTCAAGTTATTTCTATTAAAAAGTATTGATTTTAACAACTAGTAACTTAAAAACTGCCACACACACACACACACACACACACACACACACACACACAATGCTCCACAATGCATTCTCCTTTCCTTCTCATGTATTGTTATCATTAACCAGTTCTTCAATATTAAACGTAGATGGCCAATTGGGAGAAACAGTTCTGAGACCGGTCTTCCACCAGTGATTAAGACTAGGGTGGCAGGTGTTAGGGTAATATTCATTTAGCCTTCTGAATTTTCTGGGCAGACTTGGTGACCTTGCCAGCTCCAGCAGCCTTCTTGTCCATAGCTTTGATGACACCCACAGAAACTGTGTCTCATATCACAAAGAGTGAAGTGACCCAGAGGTGGGTAGTCAGAGAAGCTCTCTACACAAGTGGGTTTGTCTGGAACCATATCAACAATGGCAACATCACCAGATTTCAAAAGCTTGAACCCTTATTCCAGCTTTTTACCAGACCAGCGTTCAATCTTTATTTTTAGCTCAGCAAACTTTCAAGCAATATGAACTGTGTGACAATCGAGGAGAGTGGCATAGCCAGGACTTATCTGGCTGGGCTGGTTCAAGATAATCACCTGAGTAGTGAAACGAGCTGCTTCCACGGGTGGGTCATTTTGCTGTCACCAGCTACATTGCCATGCCAAACATCTTTGACAGACACATTCTTGACATTGAAGCCCACATTGTCCTCAGGAAGAGTTTCACTCAAAGCTTAATGGTGCCTTTCAACAGAGTTGATTTCAGGTTGATGCTAACTGGAGCAAAGGTGACCACCACTCTGGGATTAAGAACACCAGTGTCCACTCGGGCCACAGGGACAGTGCCAATACCACCAATTTTGTAGACATCCTGGAGGGACAGCCACAAAGGCTTGTCAGTTGGGCGAGTGGGTGGAAGGATGCAATCCAAAGCTTCAAGCTTCAAGTGGTTCTGCTGGCATTGCCATCTTTATGGGTGACCTTCCATCCTTTGAACCAAGACATGTTAGCACTTGGCTCCAGCATGTTGCCAACATTCTAACCAGAAATTGGCACAAAAGCTATAGTGCCAGGGTTGTAGCCGATTTTCTTAACGTAGGTCCTGACTTCCTTAATGATTTCCTTGTATCTCTTCTGGCTGTAGGGTGGCTCTCTGGAATCCATTTTTTTTTTAGCACTAACAATTAGTTGTTTCACACCAAGTGTATAAGCCAGAAGGGCATGGTCACAGGTCTGCGCATTCTTGGAGATATTAATTTCAAATTCCCCAACACCAGCAGCAACAATCAGGACAACACAGTCAGCCTGAGTTGTACCTGTAATCATATCTTTGATGAAGTCTCTGTGTCCAGAAGCATCCATGATGATCATGTAATACTTGCTGGTCTCAGATTTCCACGGGGAGATATCAATGGGGAGATACCACACTCATGCTCAGCTTTCAGCTTAAGCTGAATGACCCCGGCATACCTGAAGGAACCCTTCCCCATTTCAGCAGCGACCTCCTCAAATTTTTCAATGGTTGTTTTGTTGATGCCACCACATTTGTAAATCAGATGACTGGTGATGGTGGATCTGCCAGAGTCCACATGTCTGATGATGATGATATTAATAAGTCTTTTCCCGTCCCATGTTGGCTTTGATTTAGTGGTGGTTTTCACTACACCTGTACTCTCATGGGAAACCCATTGTGAGAAAAGTCACAGGATTATTTATAATAATTTCAGAATGCTGTCAAATAAATATTCAGTAAATGTTAAATTAATTAAGATATAATTCATATACTTGACATGATATTACTTAGCCCAAAATAGAAAAATGACATTCATGACTGCATAAATGGAATTAGAGATCATTATAGTAAGAGATTATAACAAAATACATTTTATTAAAAAATTAAAAGGTCAATCTAAATTTAAATCTATTCAAGATTCTTATAATAAAAAATATCCTAATAAAAAAAAACATAACATAGAATGCTGTTTCCAAGTAAAAAATGGTGTAGCAATGTATACCAATGTTCACTGAGCAACTGAAACATGGAACATTTATAAAATTTACATTATACTCTTTGGAGTTTTATGAACACAAAAATGCAAAAGGAACTTAAAAAAAAATCACAATGTAAGAAATATTTCTGAAATGATTGGATAATTTTTATATATTTAAGTCATTGAAATTTTACTCATTGAGAAATCGTCTGAAATTGGGATTGTTTGAAGATCTCTGATATGGTTAAGAGAAGCTGATTTGTACTTTTTTAGTGATAGGAAGGGGCTAGATTTTAAATTCATATTATTTAGCAACTGGAAATTAGCTAGCTTCTGTCTGGATCTTTTCCTAAGCTATTAATGTGGATGGAAGTCTAGAGAGATAGGTTAAATGTTACAGAAAATCAGAATGAAGTCCATTAGGACTTAGCTAAGAAATCATAAGCATTGAAAACATAGTACTGTTGTAGTGAATATGTGTATGTGTGTCCAATACAGACAGTGACCAACATATGACGCTTGATTTATCTTCTATAAATCTGTAATGGTATGAAAGCTATATTTGTACAGAACATGCCACTACTGTCCTAAAAATTCATTACAGAATGGACAGCGAAATAAAATAAAAATCAGTACATAATGTTGTGAGACTATTAGTCATCAGGGACTTGCATACATTAAAATATCAAAAAATAAAGACTTGTTGGTTTATAATGTACACATAAGCTACTAAAAATGTATGCATGTTGGATTGTGAATGTACCTAAGGCCTTTGTTTAGTCTCTCGAATGGAAAATAAAAACACAAAAACAAAAACAAGACATCACACTATACCTGACCAAATCAAATTAAAAGTCTAATTTTTTATGTATCAGTAAAAATAGATTTAATTAATAAAAATCTATATATATATATGCATATTACAGGTATATTTTTTGTACAATTCACACAGTAAAAGAAAATGTATGTAGATAATGAAGTGGTAAGGATCCATTATGGATAAGGAAGAAAAATATAAAGCAAAGAAGTAGACCTACAAACTGCTGTTTGTATTTAGAAAACAATAAAATTATGGTAAACATGTTCATGAATAAAGGAAAATGGACAGACTAAATAAAAAAGATGAACCCTGTATAAAAATTTTATGTGAAGATGATATAAAGGACAATTATTAAAAAGAGAAAGCATAGGGCCAAAGAGATGGCTCAGTCATCTAAAGCATTTGCTTAGGCAAGCTTAAGCAATCACAAAGACTGCAGGTCAATTCCCGGAACCACATGTTAAGCCAGCCCCACACCTAGGGCAGGCTGAGCTGGCCATAATATATATAAATAAATAAATAAATAAATAAATAAATAAATAAATAAATAATTATGATAGAGAGAGAAAGAGAGAGCAGGTCTGAACAAATATATTAGCTGGTCATAGACTCCTTTAAACAATAAAAAGATCTGGCACAATTGTGTTTTCAAATCTTATACAGCATTTAGGTCAAAATCAGGATCTTGTCACTTGAATGCTATTATCTCAAAAAATCATACATATGTGAGGTGACATATGTGTTTCTCAACATAACTATCATATGACTTTGATTTCTAAGAAAATCTTTGTAAACTTTGGGCAGCAAATTGTTACAAATGCTGGAATTTGATATATCTTAATGCGTAGAACTTTACAATTATAATTATATCGCATATATTTTTTAAGGAAATGAGAAATTAAATATATACTTTTCTTTACCTATCTTTCAATAAGTTGTAAAATCTTACCCAATAATCACCCTAAATTCAGCGAGATGTGGGGCTTTAACATGCACAAGCACATTCGTTGATTAGGATGAACACAGGTGATCCAACAGCAGTTTGATTAGAGTAGTTGGCTCTGTAACAGGAGTGGTTGCTTCAGGTGCTCAAGCCCTCTTTCCACCATGACCATTCTCTGTTTTCAATACCAATAAGATATTCTTTTGCTCTAGTATACTTTAAAAACAACTTTGTAATTCTTTACGTTTAGGATTATTGTATTGTTTCCTATGGTTACATTATTTGTTGTCTGTAAAACCTGAGCTAATGTGTTGAATTCATAATGTTATTCATGTGCACAAACGTTTTAGTGATCTTCCTTTCTTATGAGTACAGAAACAAAAATTCTGAATTTTACAAAAGAAGTATGTTAAATATTATTTCGCTCCACCATTATATCATACCTTTCATCAGTTAATATACTTAATCCTTCCACTACATATTACTACACTTTTTAGAATGCATTATTTTATTTCTCAAAATTCCATATGCAGCTAACTATGAACACTGGAGTGACTATAGGGTTTTCTGCATTTCTCTTTTACTCACTCAATTGAGTTAATCAAGATTACCAAGACATTTTATTTCTTCACATAAAAAAATGTATTATGAATGATCTGTAGGATTATTGAAAGTATTTCAACTAAAGTTAAACTTAGTTACATTACAAAAATATAATTCTTTCTACCATTGTTTCAATGAATTACTTTGCAAGAATTTTTATTGAAATAATAGTAATTTCCAAGTAATTTTACTACTTTTCAGGATTACTATGTGTTCAATAACCACGCAAAGCATAACTTATGTAATATTGATTTCTCTAAGTTAAAAAAAAAACTATTATTATTAAAAGTTTTAACATATATACCAGAATTTTAAACACAAAGCTAAAAGTTATAATTTTTTTCATGCATGACACACCTAAACTAAGTATGCCACCAATTATGTACATATATGCATTGAAGGAAGCTCTTTTCTTGTATCTTAGCAAGTAATTCTAGAAAGAATCAAATATTCCAAGCAGTTTCAAGGTTTTATTTTTAAGTTTTATCAGTATGTGTTTATGATGCATGAATTCATCTTGGGAAGTTAGTACATAATACTTATACATGTTTTTGTTGTTAATTTGTGTAATTAAGATTTAGATTATGTTCACATATATAATAAGGTATTTGCATCTGTACATGTTATATACTGGATTTTC
>PVJA010015641.1:13589-37006 GCA_004027025.1 Myocastor coypus
ACACAGCATAATATCACCAAAGTGCAGAGGTCGCTTTCAATTAGTGATAACTAAATTAAGGGGAAGACCAACATAAATGTAATGGGGTGAAATCTTCTGTACATACTTCATGTGAGACATGAAAAACTGCACTAGTAATGCATTGTTATCCTATCTATTGAACTTTGACACATTCCTGGTTAAAATTATATAACCCTATTGCCGGCTTGCTGTTCAGGAAATTTTTCATATATTCTCAGAGATTATATAAATATTAATCTTAAGTATAAATATTTGTGTGGATATTTGCCATAAATATATCACAGATTTTGAAATGTTTAATAACAATTTTAACTTTCAAAAAGTTTTATATTATAGGGGAATTTTATAAGCATTATTTACATAATATACAATCAAGACCCAGTTTCTCCTACAGATAACATCTTTTTATTTTGCTTTTTATTACTTTTAATAAGAAATAATGCAACAGTTTCAAAACATGTTAGTAGTAGGTTCCCAATAATTAACTCAATGCGTATTGTTGTCCATGTAGCAATTATTTAAAGCATGGATGCAGACATGGTAATTCTTTAATCTTTATTCATACAAAATTTTTTTCTCAATGAACTAAGAGAAAGTAGTTGCATATATAGTACAATATTCCATAATCCTAGTGAGGTTTTGGCAGAACTTGCAATATTGGAAGCTGTTGATTTAAGCCTTTTATAGCTCAGCACACTAATCTAGCTTTACTTTTTATGCCTTGTGGTTAAGCTCTTCTGCTGGATGTAAGGTCAAGTTAAAGCAAGACCCATATAACAGAACATGTAACTTTTGTAGCTCGCAAGATCAATCAAACCTGACCTGAGGGGTCAGGATTTACATTTGAACCATGTACAGTGCTTTGTAGAACTGTTGTCAGGTCAGCTGTCTGAGTGAGTCACGGCCATTGCTTGACTAGTTTGCTCTCTGTGAAAGCCTGAGAGAATGTTTTCTCTCTAGGTGTCTCTCCTTAGTCACACTATATACCTCCAACCCCTTTCCTCTGTGGTCCCTTAATCTTGAACAGAAAATTTGGGAAACCACTGAGTTGTAGGATGTTACAGCACAGGTTCTGTTCTGTCCTGAGTCCTCACTGACCTTGAAGGGCTAGGGCCAAAATATTGGCTACCATTGTAGCACTACTTTTTCTCTAATTTTTGGTCTGTAATCTTATATTCTTAACCCTCCAGAAGAAAAGCTTAGTGATACTATTACTCTATAACATAGGTACTTGAAGTTAACATCACTGTCATTCTGAATATCAAATGTCTCAGACGTAGCTTGGAATTGGTATTTTATATCATTGATATTCTAATAAATCTCTATGGAATGTGATAAAAGCAGTTACACATTTTTACAGAGAAAATTAGAAATCTAAGTATATACAAAATTGTAGTCAGTCAATCCTATGGCATTTTTCCTTGTCATTTACTCCCTTTTAATACCATTTTTTGTTTTGTTTTAAGACAACCATTTACTTGGAGAGAGTATAGCAATAACTGAAATTACATTAGAAGCAACACACATCCAAAAGACCAGAATGACAGGCATTCCGAGCATACTTTCAGTGTTACACATTGCTATCCTCAGTATGAAAAACCTGTTGGAGGTTCTTAGGATCACTGTCTAATTCATGCTGTGTATATGAGTTCATGGTTTTGCTCCTGCCATGTTTCCTATCTTTTGTACATTTACCACAAAAAATAAGAATTCATTAATACGGATCCACCTTCCCAGGATATCATGTTTAAGACCCTCAAGAAACATGGGAAATTCACATCACTCTAACTTTAAAAAGCATGAAAGTGATGGTCTATTGTAAGAGAACAGAGATGCCTGTGTTGCCATGACATATGACAAACAACTGAATAGAAAGGACTGAAGAAATGGGATTCCCAGAGAGCATATATTTTGTAAAATTAGCAAATTATCATAAAGGATCATGTGTATTTCTATTTCTGTTTGTATATTTGTTTTTGTTCATTTGCACAGTCTGCAACTTAAGATCCAGATGCTGGACAGTGCCTACTGAACACACTCTCCCTTAAGGTCTCAAGAGGGCATTAATGAAAGTGGAGGTGACTTCACCAAGCCCAGTGTTGCCTTGTTTCTTAATAGCACAGCTGATGGGTGCAGACGTAGCCATGGAGCTTAGCTTGTTCATACAAATATCTGTGACCAATGCCCAATGTAATAAAGGCCAAGTGGCAGCATTTAGCTGCCAGAAGCCATGGTACTATAATTAAAATGGCAATGGAAGGTTGGTGGGCCTGGCAGAAACTTCTGCAGATGGTTGGCACCGAGAATTCTGTCTGGCAGGCCTGTTGGCACACACGAAGCAAATTAAGATGCTGCTCAATAACCACAAACAAACAAACAAATAAAAGGCACAAACCCAAGAATAAGAAACTGAGAGTTATTAACTCTATCATAATTAAGTCACTTTTTCAGTGCTGACGCTATTATAAGAATAAGATTTCTCATTCTTCAAGTATAAGAAATAATTAGGCAATATTATAATTCTCAATGAAAGTTTAATTTTGCTTAAATAAGTTTTCGTTTATTAGGCCAAAATATTCCTTGTTAATAGTTTAATATGGGATCAAATTTTTTTTCAGTTTTTCTAAAATATTATAATTCTATGAGGGTATAGTAAACTTGATCTAACACAATAGTGTTTAATTTAGTTTATATCTATATTTATAGGTTACTTTGCTTATTTTTCCAGTTGCTTAAAATAATTTTTCCTCAAACATTTGGTGTTCTCATCTTCTGATGAGCTTATACAACATCAAAATGATGTATTTTAGCAGAGATCATGAAATATTCCCATAATGTCTCCTCCTTCTCCTCCTCCTCTTTTCCCTCCTCTTCTTTTTTCTAATTGTCTTTCTGTTTCCCAAGTTGGCTTCAAATTTACAGTTCTCCCAAATGTGATTCCTCAAGAGCTGAGTTTGTAAACATGCACTAATGTGCCCAGCTGGATTTCTTTTTGAAACAACTTGATGAGGGAATATTCTAGCATTATCTTTAGAGGTAATGAAAATCCAATACAACAAGGTACAAGTAAAGTAAAAATTAATATCAACTCCAGTGACTCTTAGAAAGTGGAGGGAAGAACTTAAAATGATTGGGGCAAAGAAATATTCAGAACACAAAATAAGAATTATTTAGAATGTGAGGTAAGAAAATGAATTTGGAGAGTTTACCTGAGTCAGAGAACAAAGAGCATTAAGTACAAGGGAAGGAAATAAGTGGGGAAAAAAATGAAGACACTAAAAGATTTTTAGCACAAGGTTCCTAGTTTTGGCTGCCATAGTGAACTGTCCAGCATTGTATGGCTTCAGAACAACAAAAGTCAAATTTTCCCCTTTGTGGAAACTGTTCACCCAGGATCAGGGTGGGGCTCTCTCTGAGCTTATGCTTTATAAGTGGAGACAGGTCCCTCTTCCTGGTATCCAACCTTCCCAGTCTGCCTCATTCCTTTCTTTTCATCTTGTCTGCAATTCCTAGTCTTCCCCTCAGCGCACACTTCATTCCCCAAGATTCCTATCTGTGCTTCTCTTCAGTGAAGTTTTATCTTCCAAGTGTCCGCATTCCAGATTCTAAAGAGGTTTCCCTTTGATCGCAGCCTCAACTCTGCCATATTCTGCTTAGATGGAACGGTAGCTTCCAGAATCAGACGTGGAAGAGTGCAAATGGGCCCTCTGCACACCGGAGGTCTGGGGAGTCCCAGGGAAAGACAGAGATGGCCTGAAGCGCACACATAGTCCTGCGTGAGTACATGTGGTGGGCTCTGCAACTGAAGGCTCATGAGGCTGTGGTAGGCACCTAAAAGAGCTGCAGAGAAATGTCCAGAATCAAAATGTCAATACTGATTCTGTCATGATATTGTAGTAACATGGGTCTGCCAGACACACCTTCATTCTTCAGAATGTTTAATATTTATTTTATGAGCTTTATGATATTAAACAATGAATACTTAACAGGAAAAGATATCACAAAAATAAAGAACTGAAGTTTTACTGTGTATTCTCCATTAAATAGTATCAAATATTTTAACATCAACTTGTTTTGGTGTATAAATATCTAAAAGAAATCCACAAATTTTTAGATGACTAAAATGAAAATACCAGTAACACTTAAAAAAAAAAAAGACTTTAATTATCACACTTAAGCAGTCTGCACACCTGACAACAGCATGTTCCACTTTGGAGAATAGTGTTCGAGCCCCGTTCCGCAGCAATGCCAGATCGTGGGGGGTGGGGCGGAGAGATCTGCTGCAGCAGTACTGCTCTCCCCTGTGCAAGTGGCGCAGCATGAGTTTGGATCTCAGTGGGCAGCTATGCACCTGTGCATGCCTGATGTTCAGAAGAAGCAGGAACTTCGAAAGCAGAAGAGCATAAAACTCATAGAACCGAAACTGGGTATCACTTCCACACATAAATGCGATGACTCTGTACCACTAAACCAATGCTGGGAAGGCACAGTTTCCAGTTCCTCCTAGAAGAATAAGAGGAGAAGCCATCAGAAGCAATAGAAAATGGAAAGGACATTTAGCAAACTGAGTCTTCTAGACACTGGCCAACAACCCTGGCAGGAGTTGCAAGCCTGTGTGGATGGGACAGGAAGCCGAGCAGCAGCTCTGCTGAAGGACTCTTGAGACAGTGTAGAGTAACTGCAAGAGCCCTGGCCTGGCCCCGCCCGTCCTCATCTTCACAGATGTCTGAAGAAATGTGAGTGTGACACATTTCAGATTCAGAGACTTACCCTGTGCGTCAGAAAATACACAACAGCATCAACACCCACTAGTAAAAAAGAATTCATTAGTATTCTCTCTGGCTTAATTTCACATTTACATTATTTTGTAATATTTTGTCATCATTTTTAAGAGATTAAAGAAGACTCACATTAATGCAATAAGAATTTTATAGAAAGTTGTAGCAAAAACCACATATGAATTGTATATTCATTAAGGTTCATGCATGGTAGTGCATATGTCCTGGTGTATGGCCAGGACTGTAGGCCATTTTGTAAAGTATACTTTTGGTACAGCTTTGTGTCCCAGGAAATTTATGTTCTTTCATCCTTTCTGAAAATAAAGTTATCTTAATAAACAGGGTTGTTTCTTCTCTACTGTGAAAGATAACATCAGCACATTCCATGTGTTTTGTTTCCCTGGCTCTTCTGCAGGACGTACCTGACATCTCAGTCATCTCACTGCCCTTTCACGAGGCTCTTGCTATGTCAGAGAGAGTTTAGTTAACAGGAACAAGAAATATTAAATTCACAATATGAGTTGTGTGTTTAGAATAGACATCAATATTTTCATATCAGCTTTGTAGTTGTTTGCAAAAACTAAAAGATAGTATTAGAATTATGTTTCCATATGAAGGACAACAGACTTATAGAATAATATAACAAAAATAGGCTTCAGTTCAAGAGTTAGACCCAAGGCAATTTTCATACAATACAACTGTGTGTTACATCCTCACATCTCACACTGACAGTGAATAAGTTTAGCTTTCCTTCCCTGTGATGCAGTCTTGTCACCTCTCGTCTCGTCCTGTTTTTTCTGCAGTTTCCTCTTATCTTAGGCAAACATACTTAATAGGGGACTAATATATCAATACAGACAAATTCTTAAATGTGTAATGATTTTATAGACTAGACAACAATTGTGTGTCAGTCATGTACTTGCTTACAAAAACTAAAAGACAAAATAAAAAATAAAAATCTATATGAACTAAAACATCTACTACCAAACACAAACACAAATACCACAAAAATAAGTTTCACTTTAGTTGTTACACTGAGGATAATCTTCACATATGCCAACTGTATGTTCTATACATGTCTCACTTACACTGATAGCACCTATGTTTATTGTTCTGTTGTTCTTTTTTTTTTTTTGTCTTTTTTGAGACAGGGTCTCGCTATACAGTTCAGGCTGGACTTGAGCTCACTTTTGTAGCCCAGGCTAGTCTCGAACTCACACCAATCCTCCTGCCTCAGCCTCCCCAGTGCTGGGATTACAGGCGTGCGCCACCATGCCCGGCCCTGTTCTGTTGTTCTTATAGGGACAGTTGACATATTTTGTTTTGTTTTCCTGTTGTGGTAGCAGGTCTTTGTTTCAATGGGCCTGCAAATTCACTTGCCTTCTCCCAGTGTGCTCCATAATTTTTGTGTATAGTTCCCTGGGCAGAAACATTTTGTTTTTGTTTTGAAGTAAATGATATCAAACTCCCAATCCTCTAAGAAAATTTCTCCATAATATTTTACATTTGTTATTTTTTGTCAGTTATCTAAATATTTGTGCCACATGTTAAAGATTAAGTAAATCAGAATTGTTGGTCATTATTTGTGTTCTGAATGACACTATACTTGCTGCATAACTCATCAACAATGTATAGCCCACATTTGGGCTTGTTGTAGAAAATATCCATCTTAAGTTTCAGTTTCGCTGAGGTTTCCCTATCAATATTTCCATTAAGGTGAAATATTGATGTCAGACGTACCAGTTTTTTTTTTCTTTGCAATACAGCCAGTCAATGCCATATCTTTCTGAAATCCAATGATTATGTTACACATTTTTGTGTTCTGAAATTACAACATTGCTTTTGGAATTTCTGCTTTGTTCCTGTGCACATTTCCTGTGCTGGTCAACTTGTGCTCTGTTAGTGAATATAACATCAATTGAAACCTGGTAAACCCATTGTTGAATGTTGTATTCCAAGCAGTTTGTGAGATGGGAGCTACAGGTATGTTCACAACATAATTCAGGTTGTTACTATAGAAATAAAGATCTGAGTGTGGAGAACCACCATGTCAGCATCCCCCCAGACCCAACTGCGATTGTGCTTCCTTGTCAGCAGTGCAGACTGCAGAGAGGTAACTTCCCTGTATTGGCTTTCCTTTTAATTAGCAAATCTTCCACTGGCTGTGCATATATTTTCATGAAAGCAGGTGGCTGATGGCAAACTAGCATTGTTTATCATCAAAAGTGATGGCTAAACTGAAACAGATGAGCTATGATACCATCAGGCTAAGATATAATAATGTCTCTGTTGCAATCTGCAGGAATACAGAGGAATTGGCTACAAAACAAGTTATTTACTAATTATAGCCTAAGCCACATTGTTTCCATCCTTTTTGCAAGAATGTTTTATCCATTGGCAAGATAGAATAACACCTTCCTGCAAGCTCAAGGTCCTGAGTTCAATCCACAGAACCGGAAAAAGAAAGAAATCACTTGTTGACACACGCCTGTAATCCCAGCTCTTAGGAGGCTGTAAACAGGCATATCACTACAAGTCCATTCTAATAGTGAGACCCTTGACACCTTCTAGGCCTTTCCCTAAAATACAAAAAAGAAAAAACGAAAGAGGATGCTTTATTCCTTCCATTATGGAGGAAGGATGTCTCACTAAACGAGGCAATTGAATAGCATATTCAGATGCCATTTTTCTTCATGTTAACGTGATAAATAAACACCAGACTTCTGTGTGTCTCATAGTTCTTTATTCTCCATAACACATAGTCATTCCAGAACCATATTGCATCAATATTTTGTCTCATTTTTTTTTCTCTCTATGTAACATAATTCTGGGCAGGAGATTGGAGATTCATTAACTGGAATCATGGAAAAAGTCTCTGAAAATAAGGGCTGAGTTCACAATAAATGTTTAAAGTTAAAAGCAATAAAACTTCACATCTATAAAGGCATATATTTTTATGCCATATTTTGATGTATAACTTTCCAATGGTCTTTTGCATTCTTGCCATAACTATGATATATCCCTGCTAAGCACAGTAGACCAATGAATGCTTTCAATTCAGCTAGTGAGGTGTCATAACACATTTTTTAATATTGTTATTGGTGCATGGAGAACATTTTCCTGTCTTTCCCTAAAACTTTCAATTCTTGTCCTCTTTTTACTTCTGAAAATACTATTTCCATTTTCACCTTTAATTATTTTTCTTCCCATCCTCCACACTGCCCTCTCTCAATCCTCCCTCTATTGCTTGTATCTTACTATGCACATATGTTTATCAAATCAGTTAATAATTCACTGGCATTTTCAGAAAAAAAAATATAAGTTTAATTCATCAAAATTTTGTAAATATCAATTTAGAAAACTGACCCATTTTTCAACTGAAGTTTTTATGAATAATGTATCATCGGAAAATTTCTATACAGCATTAGATTAATAGGATTCTTTATCTCATAGTTCTTTCTCATATTCTGTCTCCTTATTATCTAAATTTTACTTTTTCCCTCCTTATTGATCTCTCTTTCCTATTTGCATCATATGTTAATATCCTGTTTGTCTTTGGCAAACAGCACAAATGACACAAAAATCTGTTTAGGAAAATAATAGTCAAAAACATTTCAAGCAATTTAACATAGAAATAACTGAGTCATTGAGATCACTGATGATAATTTTTAAAAAGTTCTCTGTGATTCCAAAGTTAAAATAATCAAATTAAGAACAAAACCATAGAAGATATAACAGAAAATCTATAGGTCATGTATAAAGGAAAACTCTAATATTAGAGTTTCAGCATCCTATTCAGTACATAAAGGTCAGGACAATTTGATATAATACTTTATGAGCCCTTACAAAGCAAAATACAACAAGGCAAACCCTACAAGGCAGCCTGATATATATTACAAAACTATCAAAGTTGATGGAAAAAGAAGACATATTCTTTTTATTATTTTTTATTTACTTCTATTTTTAAATAATTTTGATTAAAAAATAAAATAGTAATGAAACAGTTTCAAAACAGGTTAGTAGGACATTTACAATAATTAATACATTTCATATTGTCATCTTCATATTAGTTATTCAGAGGACAAGATGTATACATGATATCTTGTCTAAACAATAATAGTACAAACCTTTATTCCCAGTGAACCAAGAGAAAGTAGGTATAAATCTATCTTAAGTCTCTTGTGTATATGTGTGATAGTGTGTGTGTGTGTATATATATATATTTTTTTTTCTTTTCCTCCCCCCCCTTTTTTACAACAAATCTGATCCTTAGTTACACTTTGTGAAGCTAGTAATGCATGACAATACGTTGCCTCACAACTCATAGCAAACCTTAACCAGACAGGATGTTTATCTCAAAAATGAGGTAGCTCGTTTTAGGCACTGGACCGAGTACCACCTACATATATTTGATTGATTTCCTAGCTTTGTGGCTCCCAACATATCCCACTTTTTCATTTTGTGTTTTCAGAGACGGAAGTTCCACTGCAGTTAAAGAAGCTGTATTTGGAAAAGTCTTTAGAGGATCTTTGCATACTTGAAACCAGTCTAAAGATTGTAGGTGCCTGAATTCAGCAAAACCTGTGCTGTGACAACCTATAACTCAGTGGTATTCCAAATTTTCTGATTAAAGAGATTATGGGGCCACAGAGAAAAGTGATCAACAATATACAGTGAGAGTCACCTAGGGAGAAAACATTCTGTCAGGCTTTCAGAGAGAGCAAATTGTTCAAGCAATGGCTGTGACTCATTCACATGACTGACACTGAAGAAAGATCTACAAACTGCTGTACATGGTTTCAGGGTAAATCTGGAGTGGATTTTACTGACTTTATCAGCTACAAAAGTTATATTTTTAGTTATACTGGTCTTGCTTCATCTTGGACTTAACCATCCAGTAGAAAAGTCTAACCATGATGTATAAAAATTAAAGCTACATTAATATGCTGAGCTATAAAAGGCTCATGTTAACCACTTCAGACATTGTCAGTTCTGCTGATAATCCAATACTACTATAGGCTATTGGACATGACATTTTCTTGACAAAAACATATTAAGAAATCCATAGGCAGAAGAGCAATTTCCAAAAAACTTCTAAAGGATATTCCTGAAAAAATAATGAAATGAATAATATCAAAATTTTCAATAGAAAAAATCCAGGAGCTATGTTGCCTCAGTTGCTTTCTACATTCTACAATAAATACCAAACACTCATGAGTTAAAGAAAAAAGAGGGATTTAGACCAATATCTGACAGGCTACAATTTTGTATTTCCTTGAATTTCCAAATATCTGTGTCAAATTGTGTAACTGCTTATATCACATTGTATGGAAAGTTATTAGAATAACAATGATGGTCAGAAAATATCATTTCCAAGCTAAGTCAAAGATATTTGATGCTCAGAAAGCCAGTGATGATAAGCTCAAGTATCTATGTTATAGAGTAATAGTATCACAAAGCTTTACTGCTGGAGGGTTAAGAATGTAAGTTAACAGACCAAAAATTGGAGAAAAAGAAGGGCTATAAGGATAGCCAATATTTTAGCCCTAGCCCTTCAAGGTCAATAAGGACCCAGGATATAAGAGAACCTGGGTTGTAATATCCTATAACTCAGAGGTGTCCCAAATTTTCTGGTCAAGGAGATTATGGGACCTCAGAGGAAAGGGATGAATGAACTATAGTGCATCTAAGGAGAGTCACCCAGAGAAAAACATTCTCTCAGGCTTTCACAGAAAGCAAAATGGCCAAGCAATGGCCGTGACTCGTCCCAAAGGCTGACACTAACAACAGTTCTACAAAGTAATGTCTATGGTCCCAAACTTAATCCTGAGGGGATTTGACCCCGGAAGATATAAAAAAAAAAAAAAATGAGTGTTTTGTTATACAGGTCTTGCTTCGACTTACCCTTGACCATCTAGCAAGAAAAAAAAATGCTTAATTACAATGCAGGCTTAGATTCAATAGCCTCCAACATTACAAGCTTCACTGGTGGCCCACTCCAATTACAGAACATTTGACTGTGTATGTATCTGCTTCCTCTTAGTCCAAAGAGAAGTATATTCTTTTCCTTTTTTTTTTCCTAAACAACATCAATAGGGAGGTGGGTCATGCCCACCCACTGTACTCTCTAGAATGATTGTGAGGACAATAAGCAATATGTCAACTTTCAAAAAAAAAGAAAGGGGAAAAGAAAAAAAAAGTAATGTTGATTTAAAAGGGTTAATGTTTAATTGTTTGATCAATCTTATATACCTATATGTATTAATCTAAACTGATCTGATGATGAAAATATGTAATATAACCATTGTTAAATTTAAACAATAAAGCATTAAATTAAAAAAGAGGGATTTATTGAATTCACAATTTGTAGAAGTTTTAGTCCACAGCCAGCTGGTTCCAAGGCATCATATCAAGGCAGAAGTACGTGGCAGAAAAGAAATAGTCCATGGTATGGCAGGTAAGAAATAGATATGAGTCACAGAAAGAGGAGGAACATATACTTTTACAGGCTATACTTGCAGTGAGTCATCTTTTTGCACCAGAATTTGTCTCCAAAAATC
Source organism: Myocastor coypus (assembly GCA_004027025.1). Classification (NCBI taxonomy): domain Eukaryota; kingdom Metazoa; phylum Chordata; class Mammalia; order Rodentia; family Myocastoridae; genus Myocastor; species Myocastor coypus. Next base: position 24,949 of record PVJA010015641.1, read on the forward strand.
ACACTCAGATACAAGCTCATAGGTGGGCCAACACAGTTATGACTTATGATCCAGTCACATTCCAATGACTGCCTATGAGCACATGAGATTTTGGAAGGATATTGAGATGTAAACCACAAGGCATGCTGATAGTTAAGTGTAAGAAGTGATCAGTAAAAGAAAAATATTCAATAAAAGAATAAGGATTTCCTTCCGGTAATGACTATCAAGGTAAATATCCTCAATTACACAAGAAATGGAAATATATTGAGAAAGTTGATTGAAAAATAACATCCAACTATATGCTGCCTACAAGAAACATATTTAATGTAAACAATACTCATAAACTAAAACACAAAGACTGAAAACAATATTCCATGAATTGAAAGCTGCCAACAATCAACAGTATATACCCTTTTTCAGAGTCGAATTCAACTTAAAATTAATCATTTTCAGAAGAGACAAAAAAATGAGACAATGTATTACATAGAGGAACACTACAATAGGATGAGAAAACAATTACTAATGGATGTACCAAGCATGTCCTGCTTTATTAAAAAGCCCTACTGGATGTAGAAGTTTAGGTAAATATGAACACATTACTTTAAAATTTGATTTGTTAAAAAATCAACAAAATATATTCAATTTGATTAACACCTTTGAAAAAAATGGAATTCTTCCCAGAAACAGAATACAAAATATTCTCAGAAGTATATGGAACTTTCTCCAAAATAACTACGTTCTATCCAATAAAATATACTTATATAGTATAAGTGCTAAATGATCAAATTATTCAATGCATAATTTGAAGTCATATTGCAGTGAAAGTAAAAATCCAGACAAAGGAAACTACAAATTATACAAACATATAGATACTAAACAGTACCCTCAAATAATGAATAAGTCAGAAAAAATTAAAAGAAATTGAATAAAAAATAGCTCTTAGAACAAAATACTGGCAGTATAATATACTAGAACATATGAGGCATAAGAGATTCAGCTCTAATAAGGACTTTATAGCTGTGAATGTCCATATGAGAGAAACAGAATAAATTTGAATATATAACTGAACAATGCAACTCAGAAGTATAAAAAATTAAAAAACAACCCAATTTCAAGGAAAAATATCATAAAAATCAAAGTATAAATTATGAATTTGAGATTTAAAGTAATCAAAGAACTGGTTATTCAAAAGAAAAATCAAAATACACATACAGTCCCCCAATCTCAACCAAAAAAAAAAAAAAAAATGGATACGATCCAAATCAATTTGAAGCTAAAAAAAAAAAAAAAAATTAAGCCGGGCGTGGTGGCGCACGCCTGTAATCCCAGCACTCAGGAGGCTGAGGCAGGAGGATTGGTGCAAGTTCGAGACCAGCCTGGGCTACAAAAGTGAGCCCAGGACCAGCCTCAACTGCATAGCGAGACCCTGTCTCAAAAAGGCAAAAAAAAAAAGAAAAAAAAAAAATTGAAGCTAAAAAAGCAAAGAGTATGCACCATTAAAATCCAGATTACTGTTTTCTACTTTGAGACCAGTTAATCCAAAAAATAAATAAATAAAGGTAGAGAATTCAGAAGAAATGGATGGATGCTTACATAAATATGAACCAACAAAACTGAACCAAATATATTCCAAACATGAATTCAATTACATGTATAGAAATTGAAAAGACAATAATGATTTTAAAAATGTCAACAATAAAAGCCCAGGTTCTAGAGGGGCCACCAAAGATTTTGAGAACTACAGTGAAGTTCTAATGCCAATTATTCCCAAAATTTTAATACAACTTATAAAAAACAAGAACTCCCAAAGTCATTTGTGGAGCTTAGTATTACATTACTTCAAAATCATAAAAAGACTAAAGAAAAAAAGATAGCTACAAACAACTCTCTTCAAGTAACCTGGACTCAATAATTCTGAACAATATGCAGGTAAAAGGGAGGCCATAAATTATTAAGCATCACATATTATGACCAACCAGGCATTACGCTAGGATTAAAGTATGGCTCACAAATCAATAAATGTAATGTGTCACATAAATAGAAGGATGCACATAAATTATATATCCGTGTCAATAAAGCCTTTGAGAAAATAGAAAAAAATCCATTTCTAATGAAAAGGACCCTGACAATTATAGTTATTGAAGGTCCTTAATTCAGTCTGTTGATACAATTCATGACAAACCTACTGCCAATTTCGTATTACAAGGGAAAAAGCTGCCGGCCTTCCTTTCAAATCTACAAGAGAAAGTTGTCTATTATCAAGACTGTTATCCTGTATGCTGTAGTACTAAAAATACTTTCCAGATCAATTGGGGCAACAGAAAGAAATAAAAAGGATTCTTATGGCTAAGGATAAATCAAATTATAATTATTAACAGATGATATGATCCAATTCTTTAGAGACCTCAGAAATTCCACCAAAGATTTCTAGAATTAACAACCAAATTCGTTACTGTAGCAGAATACAAAATCAACACAAAAAATAATATTGTTCCTGTACATCAAAATGAACTCATTAATAAAGAAATTAGAAAAACACACCATTATATCAGCACAAGAAAAGTTACTGGGAATTAACCTAACCAAAAATAGTAAAGGTTTTTTCATAATGAACCCTGTATTACCCTGAAAAAGATCAGAGATCATTGGAAAATTAAAGAGATCTCTCATTCCTGGATAGGCAGAATGAACACTAGCAAAATGGCTCACTGTTCCCAAAATGATACAGAGATGTAATGATCTATAACTAATTATCAACAGCTTTTATCACAGGCCTGGAGGAAACAATTACAAAATTGATATGGAACAAAAAGAGATTCTAAGAACAGTTCCAATCAACAATAACAAACCAGGATGCATAGCAATTCTGGGTTTCATATTTTTCTTTCCCTAGTTTTGTTTTATGTCTCCACCTATATATCAATTATTAATATGACACTCTGATTTAACTCATTAAAATTATTGGAAATATTCCAACCATACACCAATGTCTCAAAAATATTTTCCTTTCTTAATGTTATTCTACACACTCAAAGTACAATGTGAACTTATATTAGTGTCAAATATATTGCCATGTAGGAGCAAGGTTAATTTTCTTCATATACTGAGCAGACAGGTTCATTACTCATTGCCTTGCAAAAGAGGAAAGCACTGTTTCACTCAGAATACATAACGAGAAGTGATACAAAATGATTTTGAATATTACATTTAGAAAGTCACATTTTTAGGGATGGAAAATTATCTCAGTAGAATAAGCACTTGTGTGGCAAGTGCAAGGTCATGAGTTCAATCCCTGGTACCACAAAAAAAAAAAAAGCAAAGAAAAGAAGAAAGGAAGTCATAGTTTTATTATGTTTAATCACATGCTGCACAGGCCCAACCTCCAGGTGTGCTGAGCTGGGGATAGAGTGTGTGTGGTGGAACACACCTGTAATCCCACTGCTAGGGATGCTGAAAACAGGAGGAATGCTGCCAGTCCCAGCTGCATAGTAAGACCCTGCACAAATGAAACAAGAGGAAAGCATGAAAATTAAAACAAAAATGAAATTCCATCTCACCATAGAAAGAATGGCTATCATCAAGAACCAATAACAAATGTTACTGAGGATGCGGGCAAAAGGAACCCTTCTCCGCTGTTGGTAGGAGTGTAGAGAACCTGAAAGAGAAAAATGTAATCTTAGCACTACAAAAGAAAATGAATTAATTCAAAAAAGAAAGAGTTACTTAACTGAGGAGAAGGACAGGAGAGGAACAGAGGGAAAGAGATTTATCTCTATATGTAGCAGGATGGTTTGGAGAATGTGCATTTCTGCTGGTATATGGAAAGAAGCAGGTAATGCTTTAGTTTAGTTCATCTTATTTTTCAATTGTTTATACTTTTTCTCTTCTTAATGTCTTCTGCATTATTTTCTTCTTCCAATTTTACATATGTATATAGTATGTATGATTTATGTATTCATACATATGAATATTGGTACTATGAAAATTTGTTTGTAAGACAACACTGTGTGTTAGAACAAATACTGGGAAATTCAAATTACTTTGTTAAGTAAAATTCTGTATCACTTGTAATTTTTGCTTTAATTTTCATTTTTTCTCTCTTGAATAAAAAAAAAATATCTTGGAAACAACCCAGAAACCTATCAACTGAGTAACAGATTAACAACATATGATATTTTTATACAATGGAGTACTACTCCAATAAAGAAAAAAATATAAACTTGAGGCTCTTATAGGTAAACAGATGCAATTAAAAGCTATACTCCTGAGATAAATCAAACCTCCATGCATAAACATTGCATTGTCTCCCTAATCTAAGAACCTCGAGTAAAAACAGAATAAATAAAATCTAAAAAGTACAATAGTTACAGTAAAAGGCAAATAAACTGCTCAAAAAGAAACAACAATTGGGATGAGGGATAGGAGAAAAGAAAGAGATACATATATGTATGCACACAAAAAGCTAGGATGATTGTACTGTGAAGTTCTATTGGCTTTTTGAAGGGAGCAATAAATACTTAGATTTCTTATTTTGACCAATTTCACATATCATATCTGATAATCAGAGTAAGTACTTTGAAGAAAACAAGGTCTTCATTGTTGAATTCTCATCATCATTTTAAAAAAAATTTATTGTAATTATAGTCTTTATTTTTTCATATGAATGAATTTTTATTAATTTTAACAAGAAATTACAGTGTGACAAAATACGTCAGGAATACATTCCCAATAATTGATAGAACGCATATTGTTATCCTAATTGCAGTATTAGTACAATAGATTTCTTTTCCTTGATTTGAGAGACAGTAGTTGTATTCATAGTCAAATGTTCCATAATTGCAGTGGGTTACTGGCAAAACCGGCAATATTGGAAACTGTTGATTAGAGCATTCTACAGCTCAGCATACTAAACTACCTTCACGTTTTATGTGTCATGTTTAAACTTTTCTGCTGGGGGGTCAAGGGCAAGTTAAAATAAGACCTGTAGAACAAAACATGTAGTTTTTGTATCTCCCAGGGTCATTCAAGTCCCCTCAGGATTTACTTTGGAAGCTCTGTAGAACTGTTGTCAGTGTCAGCCATCTGGATGAGTCTCAGCCGTTGCTTGATCAGTATCCTCTCTCTAAAAGCATGAGAGAATGTTTCCTCTTTAGATGACTCTGCTTAAGCACACTATATACCTTCAATCCATTTCCTTTATGGCCCCTTAAGCTCCTTCAGCAGAAAATGTGGGAAACAACTGAGTTATAGGATGTTATAGCCCAGGTTCTGTTCTGTCCTGAATCTTTATTGACATTGAAGGCCTAGGGCCAAAATATTGGCTATCCTTATAGCCCTTGTTTTTCACTAATTTTTCATCTGTAAACTTACATTCCCAGCTCTCCAGAAGAAAACAGCAGCGATACAATTACTCTAAAACACAGGTGCTTTAGCTTAATATTATTGTCTTTCTGAATATCAAACATCTTGAATTTAATTTGGAAATGATATTTTCCATCAATCACTGATAATCAGTTTCATTTCTATGGTACACTATATTCTTCATGGATAGCATTAAAAATTCATAAAGCACTCTAGCAATTTTCCTTGTGAATTAGCATGTTTTGTCCTTTGAAGTACCTTAGCGAAGTTCATTGTGTTCATATCCAAAGGACCAGTCATGTCATTCAAATAAACAACCCCATGTTTAAAGTAGTTTCTTCTGTACCTTATGACGTAGGACACAGTTTATGACCTGAGCTAATAGGACAGCATTAACACCATTTTATTTTTTAATTTATTTAGTATCAAGTCTATGGAGTTTCTATGCAGATTGGACTCATAGTGATCCTCCTGTTTTCAGCCTCCCAAGTGCTGGGATTACAACCCTGTACCACCATGCCTAGTCTCAATCACAGACTCAGTGTGCCCCAGGGTAGGGCCAGCGTGGCATGCCTGAGGTCAAATCCCAGTCCCTCCCTTTGCCTAAGCAGGTCCTTTAATCCATTGAGCTATCTGGCTGGCCAATTTTAGCACCACTTTTGAAGTCCTGCTAGAATTTCCTTTTTCAGAAATGTCTGATGAATTCTTATGTATTTGGGAAATTTCTATGAAAGATAGAAAACTTAATCTTAAATTCTGTCACTTGGAAGGGAAAATAAAGATAATGGCATAAATAGAAATTTAATCTATGCAATATAAATCCTTAAGTTTGGGGTTTTTTATTTTAAACTAAAGAATTGGTTCCTTCACTCTAATAAACTGTATTGGTCAATTTATTTATATTTGAAAAAAGTTTAAAAAAGAAAGAAATGAAGGATAAATTGGAAACAAAATAAGTAAGGATGGGAGCTGAAGGGAGGGGAGAGAATAAGAGATGAACTACTCCTGTGATAAATACAATACGCTATAGTAATTTATTTCCTCTCTTGGTCATATTAATAATCTGCGCCTGAAAGTTACACATATGAAGAAAGAAGTTATAATATCCAAATCATTTTCAAGAAGAGGATTGATGATGTATAGTGTGTCTAAGGAGTCAATTTGAGAGAAAACATTCTCGCAGGCTTTCATAGAGAGCCAACTGGTCATGTAAAATGGCTATGATTCATAGAGACAGCTGACATTGACAACAGTGCTACAAAGCACTGTATATGGTCCCAAAGTAAATCCTGAGGGGATTTGACTGACCTTGGGAGATACAAAAGTTACATGTTCTGCTACACAGGTCTTACATTAACTTGCCCTTAACCACCCAGCAGAAAAGTTTAATGACAAGGCATAAAAAGTAAACCTGAATTAGTATGCTGAGCTGTAAGAGGCTTAAGTCACAGCTCCTGACATTCCCAGTTCTGCCAATAACCCACTACAATTATGGAGTATTGGACTATGTATACAGCTACTTTCTCTTAGTTCAGTGAGAAGAAATTTTTGTATCAATAATGATTAGAAAAATTATGTCTGCATGATAATATACTACTAATGTTCATATTTTTGCACAACTGAGACTAATGTGTTTTGATACTGTCACATTATTTTTTATTAAAAGTAACAAAAAAAGAAACTTATAGCATATATATTAATTGATTCATATATACATGGAATCAATTAAATTCAAATTAAAAGCCAATCAAGCTAAAAATTTTCTTCACCATTTGCTGAAGTGTTTTCTCATAAGAGAATTGTTCTATGACTCTATAATAGTAAAGTAGGTGTTAGATCATGAGAAATGTATTTAGAGAAATTCAGTAATTAAGTGTTCACTTGCATTTATTCTTAACTGATTGAAGTTTAACCTTGCGTAGCCACATGTCCCTTTCAGCTATAGTAAGCAGTTCAAAGAAACAACACAGTGTCAGAAGATTTGAATTAGTAAAATGTCACTTGCCACTCCATCTCGAAAATATATAATCATTCTTATTGGAATATTTATGACAGATACCACTAAAGAATCATGATCCTTGTTCCCTTGACTTCCATGACCCAAAATTCCCTTTTCAGTATGATGTACAAGATAGATATAAATAACTAATTGTTAATAAAATGCCATACAAAGAAAAATATTGATTTTTACCAATTTGGCTTTTAAAATGAAATGTATATCAGGACAAACAAGGTAGTGATACTGATTCCTGGGGGTGCTAAAAATCTATCATGCTCCCCACTCAAAAATAAGAACTCTTTCTTTCTGTATTTGGTGCAAGGTCTCCAGGGTCTCACTATACAGATAGTACTCATAGCAATCCTCCTGTGTTCAGTCTCCCAAGAGCTGGGATTACAAACATGCTTCACTATGCTCAGTCTCAATTCCCATCTCAGTGTACCCTGGGTGATGCTAGCAATACACATCAGGGATCAAACCCAGGCCATTGAGCTATGCTTAATCAGGCATTTTAATCTACTGAACGATCTGGCTGGCCTTGGGAATAAGCTTTCAATGTTACAAAAATATACAGAAAAGATAATTGTTTTTAGGCTGTAAAAAGAGAAATTACATGTGGTTTTTAATTTATATTTTGAGAGAAAAGGTGAGAAAAAAAATGAAACTATCAGAGTGACATATGTTAGCTTTTCCTAACTACATGTTCATTTCATCATGACAAAAACCTACCTATGTGTATGTGTGCCTAGCTACTGAGGCTCTGCGAAGTTGCACAATGAAGGTCTGAATGATGAAAAACACTAGTGAGGCCTGAAACTGGAGCTTACCACTCTACGCAGGATCCAGGTTGCTCAAGGCGTGAACTAAGCTGTGAACAATCTGTCAAATACCTTGATTAAATAGAAACTGTGGAGCAGCCATATCATTTACGTTGCACAAAATCAATTTGAACTTCAAGATATTAAGGTTTATTGCCATCACAAAATATTTTTAAACATCCTACAAAGGAGTAAAGGAAGGTTAAACACTGTACGGCAAAACAAAGTATTACACACCAAAAAACTGAAAATTAAAAAAGTAAAAAACACAAACAATCCTGGAACTACAAATTAAGAAAATTTCAACATACCACATCATAGTGAAAGTATTTTTATATTAAAGGAGGAAAATCTGTGCAGTATCTCTATGCTGAAAGTTGTAAAAGATAATAAGATGAATTAATAAGATATGAATAAGATAAGCATTCATAGACTTGACAACTGCTTTCAATGTCAATCCTTTTGATTTTAGATTTGATGAAAGTTAAATAAGCAAATAAAATTGTATTTTCTCTTTTGGTCATACAAAGAACCTGTTTTTAAAAGTACATAGAAGAGCAAAGGAGTAAGAATTCCAAGGTCATTTTGAGAAAAAAAAAATTGTAAGATTCTCCCTACCCAATTTCTGCACTGATTCTAAATTTCCCATAAGCAGAAAAGTGCTTAATTAATAAAAGGAGCTCTGTGGAACTCATAAATGAATCCCACTGATGGTGTCAAGCGCTCATCATGAAGTTACAAAGGAGAGGCACAAGAGGAATGACAATATGTTTAACAAACGACATTGGAGCAGTTGGATGACAACATGACAAAATAATGAATTGTGACATGCTTCATGTTTTATATAAAATTAAAACAAATACAATTTTAATATAAATGTGTAGTATAAACATTTTATATATTTTAAAGATCACATGGGAGAATATATGTGACACTAGCTTCTGTGTGATCTGGATATTATAAATATTTAAAATTCTACTTCGTTTTGAAGTTTCACTTTTTGAAACAGTATTAGCTGACCATATGAGTAAAATAGCAGCCTGTAAATTTACTTTTTCTTTATATTTTACTAATTTATTTTATTTTTATATTTTATTTTATTGTTTCTATATTTTTTTAGGGAAGGGTCTACAGGGTGTTCAGGGTCTCACTACTAGATCAGACTTGTAGTGATCTGCCGGCTTACAGGCTCCCAAGAGCTGGGATTACAGGCGTGTGCTGCCACTGCCAGTCTCACCTGCTGTCTCTGCACGCCCCTGGGCTGGGGGCAGCACTACAGTGCAGGGAATCAAACTCTGGACCCCTGTGCCTGGTTGCAGGTGCTTTAATCAGCTGAGCTATTTGGCTGGCCTGGAAGTTTGCTTTCAAGAATAATTCCTAACAAAGAATATTTATCACAAGATAAGTAACTTATAATTAAGCTGTGAATGCAAAGAGTTTAGCAAAGCATCTGAATAGACATATTCATCTAAGACTGTGTACAGAAATTTGCACTTTCTGGGACCCTTTGGAGATTCTGAAATGGCAGAGGTCTGCAAACCAGCACGTGACAACCAGGAGGCTTGGTGCTTGTTGGATTCTTCCCACCACACACTGTGTGACCTTGGAAAGAGCATTTCTAATCAGTGGAAAATTGTAAATGGATTAGCCAATATGCTTTGGTTAGCAATTGAAAGAAAAAAGAAAGAAGAGACTTCATAAATTATTAATAAATGTGTCTATATAAAAGCAATTTCTCATCATCTAAAACACTTCAGAGGGAACCAATACCAACTACCAGCGAGAACTAATATTAGCAAAGCACGTGGGTAAGTTTATTTTCATACATATTTTAACAAATCACAGTATAGAAACATAACAGAAAGACAAATAAAGTAACTAAAATGATTTGCATTAAAAAGCATATAAATACTTCAAAGACATGTGCAAAACTTCATTGATTGTAAACTTCTAATAAGATAAGAAGGCATTGTTGTTTTTTATTATGATTCTTTTTCATTCTGGGAACCAAACTCACCACCTCACACTTGCCGTGCAGATGCTGTGCTGCTGAGCTATATCTCCAGCCCAGGAGGTATTATAATTAAACTGATGTTCTACTTTCCAGATTGCCAATGTTTTAAAAATTTCACAGCACACAGCTTTTGAGAGATTTTGGGAAAGTATTGTGAGTTCATTTGCGAGATCATTTCAACCATATAAATAAAAATATTAAGTAGGGATGCATCTTCACACTTATATTTCACTTGCAAGAATCTAGTCAATTCAAAGTTTGTTATGTAATGATGTGATTGATAAATTCAACTACCATGTGAGATTCTTACAGACACTGAGAAAGGATACAACAGTCTTTGATGCTTAATCAATATGCAATACAGATCTGAACAGAGAATTAAAACCATAAGAAAAAAGAAAGAAAGAAAGAAAGAAAGAAAGGAAGGAAGGAAGGGAGACAGGAGGAAGGCGGAAGTGACATAAGAATGAAGAAAGACTGTTAGATAAAATAATCTATTCATAACATTTCAATACAGATTTTAAAAGCATATTTCATTTACATGTTTAGTCTGGTAAAATGTTTCTGGAGCAAATCATGCTCAGCATTTACTCTAGATTATAATTTTATTTTTTTAAGTTGAACTGAATTTATATTAGAAGAAAAATAGACATTTCAGCACACTATTGTGTACTTCTATGAGCTTCTGTGTATGCTTTTGAAAATTCTAAATATGAAGCAACTAGTTTTGAGTATATCTATAATAATTCACACATTTTTCTTATGTCATCACATTTTGCTAGTTATGCATTCATAAATGATATCCTGGTACTAAATTTAATTCAGCATATCATTTAATTTATCAAAATAATTTACAACTAAATAGCAGATAATTTATGAATGCAGATAGAGACACCTGGTCAATGCAGTGAATTTTGTTTACAGTTGGAATTCTTCAAATAGTAGCAGCTAATCTTAATACAGATTAGCTTTATACAAATTAAACGGTTCATGGATGAAATTTTAAACTGCGAAGCAATGATTCCCAACTTAAAAAGATGGGAATGAAAGTAAATATTGTTTTTTGAAATAAATAACAAGCACCAATGAAAGTGCAATATTTTTTCAAACATTATTATCAAGGGGAATAAGACAACTACTATTCATTTCTGATATATTGCTTGGGTGTTTTCATTAAATAGCAAACCAGTAAATTATTTGTTGCTTTGTGTGAAACTTCAGTAAATTTTTGTAAAGAGTATCATGCAAGGCTGGGATTTCTAATATCTACTCTGAAATCCTTCACTTGCTGTTTACAAGAATTATTATTATTTTTTTGTCTTTTTGAGACAGGGTCTCGCTATGCAGTTGAGGCTAGCCTTGAGCTCACTTTTGTAGCCCAGGCTGGTCTCGAACTTGCACCGATCCTCCTGCTCAGCCTCCCGAGTGCTGGGATTACAGGTGTGTGCCACCACGCCCGGCTACAAGAATTATTTTTTTCAGTCTTTTTTTTTTTTTTAATGAGACAAGGTAAAACTAAGTCGAACACCCTTACCTTGGACTCGCTTAGGTACACCAGGCTGGCCTCGAACTCATCGTAGTCCTTCCATCTCAGCCTCATGAGTACTGGCACTAAGGTGTGAGCCATCAGGCCAGGCCTCTTTAGTCTTTTTAACAATGAGCAATCTTTATTTTATACTTCACTGCTGCACATAATGGCAAAAAATTGTCATTTTATTTCAACTGTTTCATAGGGATAAAAGGACAAAACAGCTAAAAATTTATGCAAGAGCTTTTTATTTATTGAATATTAATTGCTTTGCATATGACTTTCCATACAAAGTCATATAATCATGAGAGCTAAAAGTAATGAGTAAACCAACTATGTAATATATAATTATGCTT
>PVJA010015642.1:0-15391 GCA_004027025.1 Myocastor coypus
AAAAGAATTGGAAAAAAATGAAAAAAAAAAAAAAGAAAATAGACACTGATATTTGTCTTTCTGAAAAAAAAAATTATCTTACTGGTTTAACAACATTATTATCTCATTCTTCTCAGGCTATCAACTGTAGTCTACAAAAGAAAACTATTATAAAATACTTTTGTGGGGCTGGGGAGATAGCTCAGTAGAATAAGCACTTGCCTGGCAAGCGCAAGGGCCTGCGTTCAATCCCCAGTCCTGCAAAAGAAGAAGAAAATTACTTTCATAATTATATAATCTAATTAGTTTGCAAGAGTTAACTGTTTCACTTAACTCTAGTAGGACATAATGTAAAACATTACTATTTTTGGAATAACTAACATATTATATAATGTCCAGTAGAATTAAAAGGGAATAAGAAATCCAGATTAATTAGTAGTATTAACCATTTTAAAGATTTTATCCTCAAAAACAGGAGAGTATCATAGAATTAGAAAAATATAAAAGCTGGGCACCATGGCACATGCCTGTAATTCCAGCACTCAGGAGCCTGAGGCAGGAAGACGGTTGCAAGTTCAAGATGAGCCTGGGCTACAATGCAAGCTCAAGGACAGCCTGAGCTGCAAAGCAAGACAATGTCTCAAAAAATAGACAAAAAAAGAGTTAGAGAAATGGAAAATCAGAAGAGGATGCAGCATTCTCCAGAGAAGAGATGCTAAATCTGAGAGACGGTGGACTGCAGGTACATTTTCTGCACAAGAACAGAAATATTTTGTGGTATTTTCGTGAGTTAATTATATTGTTTAGAAGTGTATGTAAGCTCTCTTAATTCTATGATTGTCAAATTACTATTCTATCTCTTATTCAGTTTACCGTGTAGGTTAAAACTCACTAAGCGAAAGCAATTTGGTTTGTATATCATTTACTTCTGATTTGAGCTGGCAGTAGTCCTTCTGGATAGATCAATTCTGTAGCTTTGTAAAAAACAAGTTACTGATTATGATAGGCAATCATGCTTAAAATCCATGTAGCTGAACAGTCTTGGTACCTTAACTCAGATAGGATCATAGTTTAAGATACATTAAGTTCCATATAACAAGTAAGTTCTATTTTTACAGTTTATGAAAACATATGTTCGATTTATTTTATATTATTAGTCATAAAAACTTTAGTCAGTTTGTTTTCTACCAGGTCAATAATCCTTTTGTTTTCAGTTCTTCTGGGAAAATTCCCAGTATGGAGATAGCTCAATTGTATGGGATTTCCAGTTCTAGTTTTTTAAGGATCCTCCACACTGCTTTACATGATGGTTGCACCAATCTGCATTCCCACCAGCCGTGGAGAAGGGTTCCTCTTTCTCCACAGCCTCTCCAGCATTTGTTGCTGGTTTATTTCTTTATGATAGCCATTCTTTCTGGGGTGAAATGGTATCTAAGTGTTGTTTTGATTTGCATTTCACGAATGGCTAGTAATGTGGAACATTTCTTTATGTATTTATAGGCTTGCTGAATTTCTTTCTCTGAGAAGTGTGTGTTCATCTCAGATGCCCATTTCTGGATTGGGTCTTTGAATTTTGGGACCCTAATGGTTTTTAGTTCTTTGTAGATTCTAGGTAGAAGACCTTTGTCTGAGTACTTGTAAGTTAAAATCTTTTCGAGATTTGTGGGTTGTCTTTTCACTTTGTTGGCAATTTCCTTTGATGTACAAAAACTTCTTAGCCAGAGGAGGTCCCATTTGTTGATACTTTCAAGTGTTAAATGTGCAATTTGATTTCTGTCCGTGAACTTTTTGCCTACTCTGATGTCTCTCTGTGCACCTATGTTTATGGTAGCTCAATTTGTAATAGCCAAATCTTGGAAACAACCAAAATGCCCATCATTTGAAGAATGGTTGTGAAAAGGTGGTATTTTTATACAATGGAATATTACTCAGCTATAAAGAATGATAAGTTTGAGGACTTCATATATAAAGGGATATACATTGAACACATACTCATTAATGAAATACACCAGACCTACACGTGTAAATATTATATAGTCTCCCTAATATAAGAACTCTAAATTTTTTTCTTTCCTTACCAATATCAATTGGAAGGTGTGTCATGCCCACACCCCGTGCTCTGTATAACTATTGTGAGGAAAAAATGCAGTGTGTCAACTGTTAAAAAAAAGTAGTGTTTATTGAAAGTGTTAATGTTTAATTGTTTGATCAATCTTATATAGCTATACATTGTCTGATTTTTGGTACCTTTGCCAAAAGAAATGACGAGAAGACCTGATGAATGTAGCTTTAGAGGACTCACCGAGGTTTCTCTTCCTCAGTGAGCCCAGAGCCTCAGAAGGCTCTTCTTTCTATTTAGCATTTAAAAAATGGCAAAGGAGTATACGTCACTACTTTAATAGACATAGCATATTCTAGACATGTCCAGGCACGTAGCTCATGCTAATACTAACAGACATGTAGCTAATGCATATGCTAACAAATATTTTAAGCAGGAGAGGAGGCAACCATTGGTGTCACGTAGCAGATAAATAAGGAACAGGGCATCCATTGGAAGAGCTTCCATCTGCAACCTTTAGCCCCAGCTTTTCAGGAGTCTCAGGAAACAGGAGGCAGCCCTCCCTGGGCTCTGTCTATAATTCAAGGATACGGCACCCACAGGTGGAGCTCCTCCCTGAAGCTTTAGACCTCAGCTTTCCGAGACTCCAGAGCAACAGAAGGCAGGGCTCCCTGAGTTCTGTCTATAACTCACCACTTTTAGGGGCACCAACTGGTCTTTAATCTTATCTCTATATCACTACACCTATATCTATTAATCTGAACTGATCTGATGATGAAAATATGTAATACAACCATTGTTAAATTTAAAATAAATAAATAAATATTTTGTGTTTTAAAAATCCTTTTGTGTAGGAATTATTAGTCTAAGTGTATAGATGAAGATTTTGAGATTCAGTGATTTGTCATTTGTCTAAGGTCAAGTTTCCTATGAAGCAAAAAAAATGGGCCATTCAACCCAGGTCTCTTCACTTCTAGTTTCTTTTTTGTTATACCATGGCTTTATATGCTATACCTAGAAAGTGACAACAGAAAATTGTACACTTGGTCTTCTCTTGAATACTTGTCAGTACTTTGCAACAACACATATCTTGTGGTGAGTTTTATGTTCTGCCTTTTTAGTTTCAAGGGAAGAAGATAAATTGTAAATTGCCAGGCAGAATGAAAGAACTGGCCGATCTCAGATACTTCCTTAGGCAAGATTGCTGAGACCTATAGATGTAGTCAGGAACAAAGGGAATTTTGGATTCCACATATAAAGAACAATGCTAGGTGACAGGAAAAGAAAAAGGAATTTAGTTTCAAAGAGATGGTGTGGTGTGAGAGGAGATACTTGACAGACATAGCATATCCAATAAAGAAAGTCATAGTGTGAAAAAACAACTTAAACAAAAATACTCTTTTAGAGTATGGAAAAAGGAGCAGGATCAGAAAAGGAAGAGTGGTACTGCTAATAAGGAGAAACTGTGACAAGAAGGAACATTATGAAGGGATATGCGATGAGTAGGGATAAGAAATTGAATCTGGCTCTGTCCTGCGGGCTGCAGGAGTATATTCTGAAATTTAGGCCACAAAATGATGGGTAAAGGAGTGTCACCACACATTAATTCTATTCAGAGAGCAGGAGGCAGTAAGTGGGTCCCGACCATAAGGCCAGGGAAGAAAACAAGCTTGCTTAAGAGATTTCTGTAGCAATGCATATCATAACATTTGTTTTCTTATGACCTTATATCAGGGATGCCTGATCAATAGGCAGTGTTTTATTGCAAATGATACAATTTCTTTGTTACCCTGTAAACCAATTTCTCTTTAATCTTACAGCATTTATTGAAGACTCATAATGCTTTCCTGTTGTGATACGTTCATTTTTTGCTATAAATGTTTTTCTGTTTCTATGCCTTTCTGACTCTATTCTCTCTGTCTCACTGTCTCTGTGCCTCTGTCTGTCTCTCACACTCTCTTTATCTCTCACTCTGTATCTCTGCCTCTGTCTTTCTCTTCCTCTCTCCCTCTCTCTCCCTCCCTGCTTCTCTCTGTCTCTGTCTCTGTCTCTCTGTCTCTCTCATTCTCTCTCAGTCTCTCTCTCTCTCTCTCTCTCTCTCTCTCTCTCTCTCTCTCTTTCTCTCTCTTCTCTGGCTACAACAACTTTCAATTGTTTTCTAAGTTGACTGGGATATTCTCCAGCAATATGTATGTTATTAATGGAGTTACTTATAAGGTAGATAGAAAACTTTCACAGCAGGCAAAATCTGTGTTCCAGTGAATCAGACACCTTTTTCAGTGATAAATTTATGGATAAAAATCATGATGTGAAAAGCATCATTTTGGATTTAGGGTCCCTTTCATAAAAATAAACAAAAATATTCTATAATGTATGTTTAAATTTAAAACTCCAATCAACCAGGGTTCTTCAATTAGGCACAGGCAAGCATATCAAAAGAGGAAACTGTGCTATGATTAGAAAGTAGATCTGCCATCATCCAAATGACACCAAGTTTTACTTTGTTTTCTGTTTTCAGTTGTTATTCACATTTGCTTCTAGTATACATACTTTTAGGGTCATTCCTGAACTCAGAACCTAAAAGTCATTTCATTTGTAGTATGTCTTCTACAGTGGTTGTCAGGATATTTGTAGACAAAATAGTAAATATTTATGAGGCTGTAGCTTTGTGTGTGCACCCAAAGTCCTTTTACAGTTTTGTGTAATCTCTTAGTTTGAACCCAAACATAAAGATCAAATATTACAGGGCCCGGCAGGATGGATCAGTGGTGTAAAGCACCTGCAGGCAGCTGTAGGGACCACAGTTCGATCCTGGGCACCACATGCTGTGCCAGCCCTGCCCTCACTGCAGGCTGAGCCAGCCATAAAAATAAACAAACAAAAGTTCTGAAACAGGAAAAAAAAATAAATTTTTTTAAAAAGCAAATATTATAGAATGTAACAAATAACAGTTGAAGGAACAGTAAAAGAAGTCTGGAAATTTCTGAGCTTTTCCCTTTGACCTATAAGAATGTAAGCAAGTTTTAATATTTCACCTGAGTACTTGCACTGTAATCTGGTGGTTAGTGTCCTCTGAAAAGTCCTATGTTGCAATTAACATGTGATATTAAGATATTTAATTTTTGGAAAGTGATTAAGTGCAAAGAGTAATAAATTCACAAGGGCTTGGGGGTGTCTGCCTTACTTAGCAGTCTATTACTCATGATATAGGGGAAAGCAACTCCCAACTGGACAGATATCTGGGACAAATTCATGTTGTCTAAAAGTGAAGAATGGATTTTAGGAACAACGGAAGTTAATAGTAGAATATATTTATTTGAGAAAAGAAAATTTCTGTTCTAAAGAGGGACAGAAGGGAACACAAGTGGTTTGACAAGGAACCTACATTTTAGGTGCTTTGTTGTGTGTGTATGTGTGTGTGTGTGTGTGGTACCAGGGATCAAACTGAGGACTGGTATGTAAGCCTCTGAGAGGTCTCCGGGGTTCCCTTTTTTAGGATTTTTATAGAGTAAAAAAATGAGGTGAGGTGAGTCAAAGGTGGGAGAACATGGAAACTTGCAACGTGGGCTTGAGATGGAACAAAACTATGGTCAGCCAATAAGACTATTATTGTTCAAGTGAAATTGATTAAATCAGGATCAAATGGGAAGGAAGTCACACAGTAAGCAGGCAAGAATATAGAACAGGGGCTTTTGGAGTAGGGGGTTGGGTTAGTGACTTCCTGTTTTTTTATGGTGATAGATACCTATTTAGAATAACAATCCCTGGTATGTGGGTGTATTTGTTTTATCTTTTCCTGAGGTCTGGCCAACAGCAGAAGCGCCTGTCTCTTTCACAGTTACAAGGTATCTTGACCTCCTTACTGGCTTCTTCCAGGGCCCAGTCCTGACTCACTGCCTATAATATTTCTATCTAATTCTGCTGTTTACAATATTTATAGCTAAATACCTGTTATCTTCAGGAAAGTGCTGGCATGTTTCTGTCCATTATTTTCATCTATATAGCAGAAAATGTAGTGCTTGTAACATATGAATCCTCAATAATAAAAGAACACTATAATTTATTTGAAGGGAATGTATTCTAAGAATCTCTTAGGGGCTAGATACCTCTTA
Organism: Myocastor coypus; assembly: GCA_004027025.1. Lineage (NCBI taxonomy): Eukaryota > Metazoa > Chordata > Mammalia > Rodentia > Myocastoridae > Myocastor > Myocastor coypus. Next base: position 6,151 of record PVJA010015642.1, read on the forward strand.
TGTTGCTAAGGATACAGAAATAGAGCTATACTCTGGCAGGGAGAGCCGCTCAAACTGAGAAAGACAGGAACAGCAATCTTTGCCACAACTTGCCTGCACACTGTCAGTACCTTCTTTTCAAGTAGGTAGAGTGAGTAGTTCCCCAGTACAAAGGAAAAATTATCCAACTTCAGTATAATAATAAACATTTTGTCATAATACATGTGATATGCAATATTATCATCTGAACTCAAAGTAACTCTGCAAGTTAGATATTATTACCTGTATTTCACAGATAAGGAAACAAAAGCTCAGCAAGTCTAATCAGACAAATTAGTTCAACTGAATTATTGTCTAAATCAAAAATTCCTGAACGGAGGTTTTAGGAATTCATTTTCCATATTAGATAAGAGGCATAGCTAGTGACTTTCCTGACTGAATATGTTTTATTGTTTTATAGTGTAGGCAACAATAACAATGATTGAAAACATATTTTTCTGCTATGTATACAAAACTTTTGCCAGATGCACACAGAAAAGTATTTAGCCTTTTGTAGTCACTAAGAGCGCATGGCAATGTAAGAGCCAAATGAGAAGTCTCTATAGCTGCTGAGACTGCTTTTCTTTTCTTTTTTTTTTTTTTGTCTTTTTGAGACAGGGTCTCGCTATGCAGTTGAGGCTGGCCTTGAGCTCACTTTTGTAGCCCAGGCTTGTCTCAAACTCGCACCAATCCTCCTGCCTCAGTTTCCTTTTAATTTTTTTCCTGTTTCAGAACTTTTGTTTGTTTATTTGTTTATTTTTATGGCCAACTCAGCCTGCCCTGAGGGCAGGGGTGGTGCCCCATGTGGTGCCTGGGATCGAACTGTGGTCCCTGCTGCCACCTAAGCTTTCCTAAGTAGGCGCTTTAGACCACTGAGCCATCCTGCCGGGGCCCTCTTATGTCTAGTTTTATCTCTCTTATCCATAACCGATTATTGAACCCATTACATGCAATTTCTATTTATTTATTTATTTATTATTTATTTGTTTCTATTTATATCTATTTCTAGATATACAGAGACCTTCATTAATGTCAAATTATATAGTAATATACAAACCCTTCAGAGGCTGAATATAAGCCATATCCCAAAATATAGTTTATAATTGTTATAATAATAATTGCAAAAATGTTGTATGGTACTATTTATTATTTCCTTTATTGTCTAGTCAAGGCATATTAAAAAAACATTGTTTCTTACCTATGACCTCTAGTATTTGACTAAAATAATATAAGATTAAAGCTATAAAAGCAAATATACAGAGATGTTGAATGTCAGTCTATATCAAAATTGTTACTACTTTAAATTATAGGAAAAGATATTTTATCATTATTAATTTATTGTACAAAAAACTTCATTTCATTTATCCATTTTCTAGCAGCATTGAAGATCATAGATATTTTGTGTTCTATAAAGCAAGATAAAAAATACTTAACAAAAGTTTGTACTAAAATGCAAAACAAGTCCAGAAATAATATCTAGCCTTACCAGTCATTTTCATTTTAACAAACTACAGATAAAATAAAAATAGATACCCTTTTTACGAAGCAGCACACTGGCATGTTTCCGTCCATTTCTGTTTTCTACATGGCAGGTATAATTAGCCAGGTCAGCTTCTACCACTGAATCAAAGATGAGTGCCAATTCAACTTCTTTTTCTCCAAGATGTTCTTTAAGAAGCCTGAAATAAAAACAGTATTCTAAGCTAAATTGGATTGTTTCCTCATGCAAAAAGTAGCCATTTGAAATCTACACATGGTTATAGATCCCCAATCGCAAGCTTCTAGATGGTACAGAAAGTGATGGTTTTTTGAATGATATGTGCTCACGGGGCCTCCAAGAACACACGGAAATTGACACTTGACCTGAAGAACAAATGGAAAAAAAGTGGAATGAAAGATTCCACCTAACACCAAAATACTAATATTTCACGAGGCTTTGGAAGCTGCGTCCAGCATGATTTGTATGACAATACTGAGGAAATGTTGGGTTCCACATTACAAACTAAGTTTACAAAAAGTAATTTTAATTTTGTACCATAGCATGGAGTCATGATAATAACATGTAGTAGTATCAGTAGATCTTTTGTTAGAAGTTAAATTTTTCACATTAGTGAGGTAAAAGTGTAGTAAACCGGGTCTTATGGTATGATTACTATATGAAGACTGAGACAAAGCTTACTGATAGCCTTCTACTCCCAAATATCAGTGACACACTTATTGTCTAATGCAGTACATATCCTGCTCTTTAGTCCTCTGGTGATGCTTATCCTACCCGCAGGGACTGATTTCTCCTTACTCTGTTCTACATTCGTTTTTCTTTTTCCCCTATCACAGAAGAAACCCTGCCTTCTGTCACATTTTCTCCAGTGTTGCTTTTTACTTTCTTAAGTGAAGTTCCAAAGACCTTGAAAGGCCGGGAACAGGTGTTCTTTGCAGAGGAGTTGAGTTGCCAGGACTTTCTTTTCCCTGGAGTGGGAGGATCTCCTGTTTCTTTGAAGAGTTATCTTTTCCTTTTTGAAAAAAAGAGTTATCTTTTCACAAGTGATTAGTTACCTGCGGAGTGAGGTAAAAGCGGGCACTCTGCTGATTTTTCTGTAACCTCTTGCCTTTGCTAAATTAGGGGCAAATTAAGAGTCAAGTGGTAATAAATCTTATAGTCAAACTCAAGACCAGGTCCATAAATACATAGATACTATTTTATATGATAGACTGGAGAACTAACTCTTTTATGGATAATGAGTATAAATGTAGAGTGGATTAAAAGATATTGAAAATAAAATTAGAAAAGACAATTATGCACAGGGAGAAAATGCATTCTAGGTAGACAGTTCATACTCACAAATGGGGGGTGTGTCCTTACCTAGTAGCTAACATATTGTTTCCTTAATTTAACTCATTATTAAATTGGGAAAAAGAAGTACAATTTGAACTTGTATCATAAATTTCTAGTTAGGGTGAAACAGCTTAAAGAGATTTGACTGTTAAATAGCAAGCACTATGCATTTGAAAAGGAATCTTATTAAATATAAACATTTCATTATCTGTAGAGAATGTAAATTTTGTACTCTCAAAAATATTTGCATTTTATGACTGACATTTATGTTTAGCTTGGCTTAATGCATTCTGGCTCCTCCTTCAGTGAAGTAAGCCCTTAAATTTGGGTTGGTAGAAAAGAGTTCTAGCATCTGAAAATCTCCTGTAAAAATATATGCCAAATTCACAAATTCACATCATTTTAAATTTAACCCCATTTATGCTCCCTTGAAAATATATATATATATATATATATATATATATATATATATATATATATACTAGAGAAATAATTATCTTGTTATTTTATTTTTATTTTTGGGTTGTTTGAGACAGGGTCTTGCTCTGAAACTGATGGCAGCTGTCAACTCAGTGTTATAGACTCTCAGTAATCTTCTTGCCTCTGTCTCCTAAATTCTGGGATTACCACATGTGCCTCCATCCCTGGCAGAACTGACCATCTTTTAAAGCTGAAACAACTTTGGCTCAAAAAAGTCATTCCCTGCCCTTTAACTGTTTATACTATTATACTAGATAATTACAGAAATTTTCATAACTAAACTTTTGATACCCTATCTTATTATTATTAACACATTCTGACTGAAGCTATAGTTTTCTCTTTTGTCTCTTCTTTCTTGGTGCCTAACCAAGAAAACATTTAGAATGTATTACCTTCCTGATTTACATTAACTTGTGCTTCCTCCATGTTTTCTACTACTGGTAAATTCCACCACATTGAACTCTTTCAGCTTTGTGTAACCTTCTTGCTGTAGAAGAATTTCCTATAGTTCCAGAAGTTACTTAGGTACTAAAATTCATTTTGATATAAAGCTTTATGTGGAAGGCAGCCGCAGGGGCCAAGCGAGGCACGGGGCAGAAAGCTGATCCAGTTGCTCCTAACAAAATATTTCCTTTTGCATTTCTAAAGTAGTTTCCAAAAGCAGGTTTTCACAGATTGGAGAAAGAATGTGGAGTGTGATTTTATAAAACAAGCCTTGGCTGATCTATTAATATGTATCAAGAGTCTTAATTATGAGATCTTAATAAACTATAGATGACCTGCTTATTCCCCAATTAAGAGGCTATATTAATCTACAAATCACTCTGAAGAACAATTATTTCCTACAAATACTAGTTTATGACAATGTATTTATAATTTTTGTTGGGCCCTAATTAGTGCCTAGCTCTGGGTTAAATATTCAACCTATGCAGTTTGTATTTCTAATCTAAACTTTAAAATAACTAGCTCATTTTCTCATTCAGATTCAAAATTTAAATAAAAAAGATAAAGCTTTCATAGTTGAAAAAAATTATAGAGTATATTAGACAAAGCAAAGTTTTACTGTCAAAGAAAGAAGGAGCCATCTCAACTAGAAAAGGCTTAATAAACTGAATAAAGAAAAGGAAGACAGCGTTTTATATAAGTGAAGAGATTGCACAATCATAGTATACAAGGATCAGAATCTGAAAAGTTGAATGTCTAGGAACATGTAAACTGTAATTGAATGAAATGTATGAAAGTACTATGTGGTACCTCAATAATATTTGAAACTTTTGTGTTTTATGTCTCAGTTAAAATACATTTTTAAATATAATTAAGGAAATTTTGGAGGCCCATTATGAATGGCCTGCAGATAAAAACTCTATGGATCATAACTCACAAAGAATTCAGGATTTAGTGGATTTTATCTATAGAAGCATTATCAATTTTCAGGGTGCAGTACAGATAAAGATCCCCTTATGTTTCTGGCAGGTAAAAGGTTAAAAGTAATTCTTTTGAAATGAGGCCAGGACAGTCTGGTCTTCTATCAAAACTTTCCATCCAGAGAAGCCAGCTTATCAGTATATGAACGGCTTTGGATTTCCAAAACCCTAATCTACCTTGCAGAACAGAAATACCCAACTCCAGAACACTCTAGACTTCTTCTCTTATCTAAAAAGAGGTAAAACTGAGAAACACATACTAAGATAACAGCTCAGGGGCCTGGGCTCCCAAAGGACTCAAACCTAATGGAATTTATGGAATGAATTATGGAATGAATGCTGTTATATCACTTGGGCTCTGGTATGGTAGCAAGGGATTATAGCTGATATAGCTGAAAAGTCCAGATTCTATTTACAAAGGCACTATCTGGAAAAACCCAGCAAAATTTAGCTAGGAAAATTTAGCTTATGGTACCTGTAGATATAATACTGTAAACACAGTCTAACTCTTAGCCAGATAAACAAAATTGCCATGCTAAGGTTATATTTACAATTTTTAAATCAATGTTATATAAGACCTTAAACAAAAAATGAAAAGGTATATTTAAAAGCAACAAACTAAATAAGATGAAAATCCCTTGCACTTTGAAGCAATAAAGTGAGTATCAGTGCCAGGTTCAGATACTACAGACTTTAGAATCATCGTACTGAGAATTAATATGCAATGGAAAAAGCAGATAGTGTGCATTAACAGATGAGCAATGTAGGCAGAGACATGGAATTTCTATGAACATAAAAGAAAAAATTAGAAATTAAAGCAACCTATACAAAAATGAAAAAATGTATTTGATAGGCTCTTCACTAGACTGGAAGCAATGAAATAAACAATTTATGAGCTTAATTAAATGAAAATAGAGACCATCTAAACTGAAATGCATGGGGCCCGGCAGGATGGCTCAGTGGTCTAAAGCGCCTGCTTGGGAAAACTTGGGCGTCTTCAGGGACCTCGGTTCGATCCCCAGCACCACATGCTGCAACAGCCCTGCCTGCTGGCCATAAAAATAAATAAACAAACATACAAAAGTTCTGAAACAAAAAAGTAAATACATAAAATTTAAAAATTCTAAAAAAAATAAAAAATAAACTGAAATGCAAAGAAAAGAGGAATTAAAAACAATATAATATTCAATTATAAACATATTTTTACTAGGAGGATCAGTGGGAGTTCAAGACCAGCCTCAGCTATGAAAGTTCAGATCAGCCTGAACTGGCATATTGAGACCCTGTCTCAAAAAGATAATAAATAAAGAAAATTTTAAAACAGTAGGTTATATGTAATGAAAATATCTGAGAGAAAAGAGTAGAAAGGAAACCTAAAATATTTATAATAATAATTCCTTATAGAGGCCCGGCTAGACGGCTCAGTGGTCTAAAGCACCTGCTTAGGAAAGCTTGGGTGGCTGCAGGGACCACAGTTCGATCCCGGGCACCACATGCTGCGCCAGCCCTGCCCTCAGGGCAGGCTGAGCCTGCCATAAAATAAATAAATAAAACAAACACAAGTTCTGAAACAAGAAAAAATAAATAAATAAAATTAAATTTAAAAAAATAATTCCTTATAATTTTCCAAATGTTATAACAAATATGAACTAGATATAAAACATGCAGCAAACACCAAAAAGTTCCATTAAGCATATCATAGTCTAACTGCAGATCATCAAAAAAATCAAATGAAAAAGCACCATAACTGTAAAGGAACAAGTATAAGGTTTATAATAGACTTCATTTTAGAAAGCAAGGAGAGAATGGAGCAAAAATAATTAATGTACTGAAAGAAAAAACAAAGCAACATTGATGTGGATGCTGTATGTAGCTAAATTATCCTCCCAAAATGCAAGTGAAATTAAAAAAAATATTAGGCCAACAAAAATTCAGGGGTTATGTTAAGTATAGAATATGAAAATCTTAGAGAATTTAAGAGAAAAAAATGTATATGTCAGAAATTTAGATCTAAATAACAAAAAGGAACATGTTAGAGAAAATTAAATGAAGATAAAATATCATTGTTCATTCCTAACTGACCTAACAAGAAATAGTTTAAAATAATATTCATGCTTATATAGACACAATTAAGAAGGGCTTTTTTGTGGCTGTCTCAGGTTGCCTTCAGGGTGAGTCTGGGGATCCCACCACAGTCCCCTGTCCTTGACTGGGATTGCCCGTCTAGGCGCTTAAACCACTGAGCTAACCTGAAAGCTCAGACACAATTAAGGACAGCAGTGTTACCAAGAACAGGACAGAGGAATAAAGAAGCATTTGTAATAAGATATAAACATCACCATTAGCATGTGATTGTTATGGTTTATACTGATAGAGCTCCTAATTCTGGTACAATCAGGTTTTTGGAAGTGGATTGAATTATAGAGACACTATAGCTGACTTGCTGTTAGAGATGGGGCACGGCTAGTGGCAGATCAAGAACGGCAAGATTTGGAAGGGTTTGTCTCCCATGTGGGCTCCTCCTGTCTCTGTCTGCTCCCTGACTTCCATAAATTGAGCAGTCTTATTTTACCAGACACTTCCCCTGTGCCCTTCCTGCCTTTGAGCCTACTAACTATGGCTGGACTGACATTTCTAAAACTGCAGGGCTGGCCTGATAGCTCAGAGGAATAAAGAGCCCACTTTGGCCAAGCACAGCACCCCAGGTTCCATCCCCAGCGTGCTGTCCTGGCCCCACCCCTGGGCTCGCTGAGATGGCAATGGAAACTGCATGGTGGTGCAAGCCTGCAATCCCAGCACTTTGGGAGACTGAGAACAAGAGAATCACTACGAGCCTGATCTATCTAGTGAGACCCTGTATCCCCTGTACTAAATGCATTTAAAAAATAAACCTATGAGCCAACATAAATATTTCTTCCTTTAAATTTTAGATTCTGGGTATCTGCCCAGTGTTGAGTGATATGACTATCACTGTGGCTTATCACTGTGGTTATATTTGAAAATGTGCTTTAAAATCACTTGGAGGGGCCTGGCAGAATGGCTCAGTGGTCTGAAGTGCCTGCTTGGGAAAGCTTGGGTGGCTGTAGGGACTGCGGTTCTATCCCTGGCACCACATGCTGCACCAGCCCTGCCCTCAGGGCAGGCTAAGCCCGCCATAAAAATAAATAAACAATCAAACAAGTTCTGAAACAAGAAAAAAAATAAAATCACTTGGAACTGGCTTACAGAAGGACTTTGGAAAGGTCTGGTAAAGTCATTAGAAAATCCCTGGACTCCTTTAATCCAAACTTGATGCGAAAATCTGGTTGGAGTTCAGGAATCCAAAATGATCATAGAAATGCAAACAGTAAAGATCAGGTTCATGAAGTGTCACTTGGGTAAAAGGATTCCATCTGCAGTTACGGAATCCATATCCATTAGGATATGCAGGTGAGAAATCCATATCCAAAATGTGTCTACATTTTGCCCATATTCTGCCAGACCCTCCCACCATGTCCTTCCTGCCTTGGATCCTGCTGAAAATAGAAAGAAGCCTCAAAACTTGTGGGCCAAATTAAAATACTCCTCCATTTACTTTTAGTTGTGAGGTTTTTGTCTCATTGACAAGAAGAATGATAAAGACAGCTGTGTTATTTGAAAGTATACTTAGGTTAGTTACAATTGTATAAAAAATCTTTAGTGCTATAACTGAAATTTTTGAAATTAATTGATATCGAAAAAAAGAGAAAAACAGAATAATGTAAAATGCTCAACTAAAACCAAAAAAGGCATAAAGAGTACTGATGACCCAAACAGAGTAATCAATATATAACTAGTACAGAGTAGATATTTAGCCAACTATGTCAATAACCAATATAAATATGAAAGATCTAATTACTAGTTGGCAGACAGAGATAAAGTAGTGTTAAAGAATCAGGCCTGATTCCTCTCTCTAAGAAACCCACTTTAAATATAAAGACAAAGACAATTCAGAAATAAAAGATGTACAATGATATAACATGTTAAAATAATTTTTAAAACCTAGGGAATGTTAAAAAAGCTAGGGAAAGTATGCACTAATTTTAGACAAATCAAACCCCAGAAAAATCATAAAGACAGACATTTCATTATGAAAAGGTAATTTCCAAAAGGATACATAAAATCCTTGAACATGTGTGCATTATTTACAACGTCAAAATACATGAGACAGAACAATGATGGTAATACAAAGAGATAGAGGAAATCAATGCAATATTTGAAGAAGTCAATAATCCTCTATCAGTAACTGGAAGATTCAATTAAGCAAAAGAAAATCATAGTTAATTGGTTTGAACTGACTAGTAATTATAATAAAAAGATCTATTATCATTTTTGTAATATTTCATTTGATAACAGAAGAATCCACATATTTATCTAGGTCATGGTAACCATTCACTGAAATAGAATACAATGTAGCTTATATGACAAATCTTAGGAAATATAAGAAGATAGAAACATTACAAAGTAT
>PVJA010015642.1:15491-45068 GCA_004027025.1 Myocastor coypus
GCCGGACGTGGGGGCGCACGCCTGTAATCCCAGCACTCGGGAGGCTGAGGCAGGAGGATCGGTGCAAGTTCGAGACCAGCCTGGGCTATGAAAGTGTACTCAAGGCCAGCCTGAACTGCATAGCGAGACCCTGTCTCAAAAAGAAAAAAAAAAAATGGAACAATAGACAAAAACGAAAAGATAGCAATGAATTCCAAACTGATTGTACATTATCAACATACTTGAAACATAAGTCAAAGAAAATATTTGGAGGGAAATTTATTCATAATTTAAAATAAATTAATCTGAAAATATAATTTTTAAATTTTGGGACCCAACAAAAGCTCTGCTTAGAAAATAATTTAGACCTCTTTTACATACACAGGAAAAAAGAAAAGCTTAAAATACATTGTTATGGTTAGTGTCTAGATGTTTCCTCAAATTTTCATGCAGTCATGAAGGTGGGGAAACTTTTCAGAGGTTGCTGAATCTATAGTTTGTGATTGATCCCCAGTCCATGTTGGGATTTAGGATGGAGTGGTACACCTGTCCTAGGGTAAGTAGCTTTCATACAATATAAGGGACAGAAAGAGGGTTGATCTCCCTCTCTCTCTCTCTCTCTCTCTCTCTCTGTGTGTGTGTCTCTGTCTCTGTCTCTCTCTCTCTCTCTCCACTGTTGCTTTGCTAGTCTTCCCACCATGAAATGCTCTCCTCTGCCAAGCCACTTTGCCTTGGAATTGGATAATTATGGTCTGAAGCCTCTACAAATTGTGAGCTAAATAAACACTTCCTCTGTCAACTTTGGGTACCAGGCATTTTGTGTTAGTGTAAGAGGCAAGTCAACTAAATTACTGCTTTCATAAACTAGAATGAAGAAACAAATTTAGTACAAAATTTGTAGGTGAATAGATATTATAAAAACCAGACAGAAAATTAAATTATTAATAGCAAGACAATATAGACAATCCACAAAACCTAAAGCTAATTCTCTAAAAATATTAATAAGATTGATGACCCTCCAGGTGGAGTTATGGTCTTCATTTTAATATTTTTCAACAAATTACAGGTTCATATTTTTTTGTCTTTTTGAGACAGGGTCTCACTATGCATCTCAGGCTGGCCTTGAGTTCATTTTTATAGCCCAGGCTGGTCCCGAACTCGCACTGATCCTCCTGCTTCAGCCTCCCAAGTGCTGAAATTACAGGCGTGCACTACCACGCCCGGCTAGGTTCATATATTTATGGATAAAAGTTTTGCTGTGTATACATACTATATTTTAACCATGGGTATGTACATGTTGTGCCAGTATATTGGTTTCAACTTAAGAAACAAAATATAGCAAGGAAAAACAGTGGGGCAAAAATAAATTGTATTTTTAGTTTTTTTGCAATATCTCCATACTGATTTCCAAAGTGGTTGCATTGGTTTATATTTCCACAAAAAATCTTGGGATACTATTTTTTTCCAGCTCACTCAGGCTGCCTTAAGGGTGTGTCTGGTGTGGTATGTGGTGGAGGGGATCCAACTGCAGTTCCTTGCCCCTGACTGACTCAAAAAGGGGTTTTAGACAACTGAGCTAAGCTGCCAGCCCCCTCCACCAATGTTAAAGGATTTCTTTTTCCTGTGACATTCATACTAGCAATGCATTTATTTTTCTTTTGCTGTACTAAAGGATAGTCATTCAGAACAGAAAAAGATAGAATCACAATTTACTTTCAATTCGCATTTTTCTAATGGGTAAAATTTCAAGCAGATTTTCATATATATATATATAGGCCATTTGTAAATTGCTCAGTCATTCAAACATTTTTTATTTGACCATTTTATTCTGGAGGTAGCACTTTTGAGTTCTTTATACATTCTAGAGATTAATCCATTCACAGAAGAGTAGCTAGCATACATTTTCTCTCATTTTTGTTTTCTTGCTGTTCTGTTGCTGCTTGGCTGTGTAGAAACTTTAATTGGAGGGGGCAGGGCAAAAAACAAGCAAAATAAACTTTAATTTGTTGTAGTCCCATCTTTGACTTTTATATTATTTCTTTTGCTGTTGGAGGAAGTATTTGCATGTGCCTATTGCTTCAAGTGTTTCCACTATTTTATATTTCAAAACTATTAATCTTTTTTGTTCCTATAGCTAAATCTTTGATCATTTTAATTTTATTTTTTTACAAGGTGAGAGACAAAGATCTAGTTTCAATTTGCTGCATGTAGCTATATAATTTTCCCAAACACATTTGTAAAGAATCTATCTTTCTTATGATAGACTAGAGTCAAGATATCTTCTATTTTTGGACCTTTTGTCAAAAATCAGCTAACATTTTGACCTATTTTGCATGCGTAGTTTTTTTCAATGTATTTAGTACGGGGACAACTATGTATTTAGTACATAGGGTGTCAATACATAGATCAGGCTCATAGGGATTCTCCTGTTTTCAGCCTCCAAAGCCCAGGGATTACAGGCACACATCACCATGCCCAGGCTCAGTCACAATCATGGTCTCAGTGATTTCCCTGGTGGCAGCGTCATTAGGGCACAGTTTGCCAGGGATCAAACCCTGGCCCTGAGCCTGCCTAAACAGGTGCTTTAGCACACTGAGTTATCTGGCAGGCCCTGTATTCTTATATCTGGTGATCTGCACAAGTAATTTGAAGACAATATATAATATAACAATCATTGTTGAATTTGTATTATTTTGCCTAGTGAAATTCTGCATCATTTTTAATTTTTATTTTTTTGTTCTCTTAAAACAGATTTTAAAAAGCAGACAACTGAAGGCAAAGGAAATTGTTCTTCTGTCTTCTGCTCTATTTCATTAATCTACTTGACTATGCTTGTGCCAGTACAATGATGTTTTTCTTATTATAACTTTGCAGTATAACTTGAGATTCAGTAGAGTAATGACTGCAATATTACTATTTTTGCTTAGGTTGTCTTTGGCTATTCTAAGTCTTTTTTGACTTCATATGAAATGTAGGATTCTTTTCTTTTACACCTGTAAATATTGTTGATTGTATTTTCATAAGAATTTTTTAAAAAAATATTTAAGTTTATTAGTACATTTTAGATATGCATAAAGATCGAATTCATCATAGGGAATTTGCAACAGTACAAAATATATCTTGATTCTTTTTTCACCCATTCATACCACTCCATTCATTCATCCCTTCTTCATCCCCTCTTCCCCCCTCTTTTTTTTTGGTGGAACTCAGGTTCGAACTCATGACCTTGCACGTGATGGGTAGGTAGGTACTTGTGCCACAGAGCTATCTCCTCAGCACCCTTTCTTTTTTTGTTTGTTTACAACAACTTTGTTTCCATTTTTCCTTCTTTTTTTCATTCCTTTGTTTGCTTTCTTTTCCCCATCCCTTCTCTCATGTTCCCCTTTCCACTTGAAAGTTCTCTTCCTATTTTATAATACACATTATACATTTTGATACTTATTCATACTCTCTCAAACCAGAGAAACAATGCGATATTTACATAAACATGTCCTATCTATTTCCCTTAAGTGAATCACTTGCAAATGCATATATTTATCTGGAAATGCTTCAACTTTGCCTATCTTTATGCTTGGCTAGTACTAAATTGTATAAAAAGAAAACTTCTTTATCCATTCATCAGTTGATGGGCATAAAGGAGGTTTCCAATATTTAACTATTACAAAATATGTCACTAGAAACATGAGTGGGCACGTATTACTATGGTATGATGATTTTAATTCTTTTGGCAGGATACCAAGAAGAGGAATAACTGGATAAAATGGAATCTTAGTTTTAGGATTTGAAAGAATCACCACACTATGTTCCATGGTCTACACTCTCACTAGCAGTGGAGAAGAGTTATTTTTCCTCATAAATAAAGCAGCATTTGTTATTGGCTGATTTCTTAAAAGTAGCCATTCTCACTGGAGCAAGATAGAGTCTCAGCATTACCTTAACTTGTGTTTCTCAAGTGTCCAGAGTTGTTAAACATTTTCATGTATTTATTTGCCTTTTATATATTTATTTCCAATGATAATGTTTTTTTTTTTTTTTTTGCCAGGCAGGCACTTGTGCCATGGAGCTATCTCCCCAGCCCCCCCAATGATAATGTTTTGATTGGATCTTTAAATTAGGGGGAACATTTCTGAGCTCTTCATATGGTCTATATACTAGTCATTTGAGGAATATTTGACAAATTGTTTTTTTTTTTTTTTTACTCTGTATTGGTGATTTCTTCTGCTATGAAGAATATTTTTACTAAGACGACAACCAAGTTGATTCTTTGTAATATTGCCTGTTCAATTGGGGTTTATTCATAAAGTCTTTGCCTATATCTGTCTCCAATAGTTTGACTTATTCTCTCATCTGGTAGATTTTGACTCTCTGCTTTAATATTGAGAACTTTGATTCAATTTTATTTTAGCTTAGTGTATGGTGAGGCATATGTGTCTAGTTTTAATTTTTGAAATGTTGAAATCCAGTTTTTTAGCACCCCTTATTAGAGAGACTATTGTACTTACAGGGACGTGCCAGACAGAGATAAGGTGGCAGAGTGTGTTCAGAATAATTTTTGTATGTTCTACTCTGTTCTATTGATCCTCTTGCTTTGTTTTGCCAGCATCACGCCATTAGTGTCCCTGTAGCTTTGTAGCATAATTTTAAACCAGGGATTGTGATACTCCTACGTTGCCTTTGTTGCTTAGAATTCCTTTTTTAAAGCTCATGCATCTGATTTTTTTCTTTTTTTTTTTAAGAGAACAAATTTGAATCAAAACAGAAAAAACATTACAAGTGCCACAGCTTGTGACTTAACAAAGTGATACGAATTTCACAATATTTGTTGTAATAATGAAATTGTCTTCCAACTAGTTATTCATATTCTTTCCTTTTGAATAAGTTCAATCCCTTTACCACTGTAACCTTCAGAGTACATGTTTCTTTTTCAGGTTCTACAACAAATGCAGGTCTGATTCATTTCCCTTAAGAGTATATGCTCTAGGTGTGTGCATTTACTGACAAAAGACTTAAATTTATCCTTCTTTATAACTGAATAATAATCAATTGTGTAAAATGCCACACCTTCCTTATCCATTCTTCAGGTTATGGGCATGTGGGTTCTTTCCATAATTTAGCTGTAACAAATTGTGCTATTATAAACATGGGTGTATATATATTGCTGTGGTATGAGGTTTTCGGGCCTTCTAGAAAATTACTCAAGAGGAGGATAGGCTATAATTGGATCTCCAATCTTAGCTTTTTAAGGAATTTCACCACTCATTTCCATAGTGGTTGTACCAGTCTGCATTCCAACCAACAGTGAAGAAAGGTTCGTTTTTATCCACAGCCTCTCCAGCATGTTAGTCATTGTTTCTGGGGTGAGATATAATCTCAGTGTTATTTTAATTTGCATTTCATGAACGACCAATGATGTTGAACATTTTTCCATATATTTCCTTGCCATTTGTTTTTCTTCCTCTGTGAAGTATATATTCATTTCAAATGCCTATTTTTGAATTGGATTTTCTACTTTGGGGGACTTGACCTTTTTTAATTCTTTGTAAGTTCTAGAGAGAAGGCCTTTGTCAGAGGGACAGTTGGCTATAACATTTTTTTCCAGTTTGTTGGTTTTCTTTTTACTCTCTTAGAGATTTGCTTTGAGGTGCAAAAACTTTTAAGAAAGATGTGATCCCAGTTGCCAATTCTTTGAAGTATTTCCTGTGCAGTTTGCTTTTTGTCCATGAACTCTTTACCTAACCCTGTGTCTTTAAGATTTCTGCCTCCATTTTCCTCCAGAAGAAGATAGCTTCTTTAATAAATGGTGTTGGAAAAACTAGCTTTCTATATGCTAAAAGATAAAACTAGATCCATGCCTATCACCATGCATAAAACTACAGTCAAAATGGATCCAATATTTAAATATTAAAACAGAATTACTTTTGCTTTTGGTATTCCATTTCTCCTAATTCCAAATAAATTTTAGGATTAGTTCTTCTAATTCTTTCAGGTATACTCTTGGTATCTTGATGTAGATTCCATGAAATCTGTATAATAATTTAGAGGGAATGGCCATTTTCACTATGTTGTTACATCTCACCCAAATACAAAGGATATCTTTCCATTTTCTGATATCGTTTTAAATCTCCCTTTCAATGGTACTATAGTTATCAATATAAAGATCTTTTATTTCATTCATTAGACTGATTCCTAAGTATTTTATTTTTCAATACTATTCTTAAAAGTGTAGTTGCTCTAATTTCTAAGTACGTTTGTTACATGTGTACAGGAATGATAGAGATTTTTTAGTGTTTACCTTATAACTAGATATGCTACTGAATATGTTTATTATCTTTTTGGTAGAGAGTTGGGTCTTATACATACTGTGCTATGCAATCTTCAAATAATGATAATTTAACTTCTACCTTTTCTGTCTTTATTCTTGTCTCTCTTTCTTACTTAATTTTTCTGGGTAATGTGACCAGAAATATATTGAGTAGGTATGTTGATAATGGACATCCCTCGTCTTGATTCTGATTTTTAGAATGAAAGCTTTTTTGACCATTTAGTATGAAGTTGACTGTTGCTTTGTCAGATCGTGTTTATCAGATTGAGATAAAGGTTATTTATTCCTATTTTCTGTAGCGATTTTAATCACAAATAGATGTTACACTTTGTCAAGTATTGTCCTAATTTCGTCTCTGATTATCAGTTTCCCTTTCAACCTTCTATAAATTTTAGGTTTGGATTCTCTTATTTTCCTAGGGCCTTCAGTTAGTTGTTTATTTGTCATCTCTTCTCTTGCTTGTCTCAGTATAAATGCTCACAGGTAAAAATTGCTTTCATTGTGTCCCACATATACAGACATTCACTTACAGTATCATTTAATTCTATGATTTCTTGGTTCCTTTTCATAATCTCTATTTACCACAGTGGTTTTTCATACCTTTCATTGTCTCAGTTTTATTCAGGTTCTTATTGTATCTTTTCTGAGCTCATTATCCATATTAGGCATTGATTTTAGTTGCTTATTTTTCTCTTCTTTATTCCCATTGATTATATTAGTTATCATTTTTTATGCTATTTGTTAAGGCTTTCAGTAACTTCAATATCTTTGGAATCAGATAATTTGGAAGCATGAATTATTGGAGGCAGCTTGTTACCTTAATTTTGAAGACTCTTTTGCTTTTTGTGTTACAGGTACTAGATCAGTTGGGATTGAAATCACTACTACTATTCTATGGAGTTGAATTTAGTAAGCAACTTTCGCACTGTGATGTGCCCTTGACTTTGGGCTTGACTCAGAATAAAAGCACTTCCTTAGTTTGTTCAAAATGCTAAGTTCAGGAGGCTTACAGTTTAGCTCAGTTGTTTAAGCACCTGCTTAGGCAAACCCAGTAAGGTGCAGGGGACCACGATTCTATCCCTAGTTCCACGTGCTGTACCAGACCTGCCCTTAAGGCAGCTTTAGCCAAAAAAAAAATACTTCTGAAAATACTAAGTTCAATTCCCATCACTCCATTGTAAGGAAAGAACATGGTCCAGCAATATCCAGATCCAAAGCCTCAACCACATATAAAGTTGTAATTTAAAACATGTTTAAAGAGTTCACCACTGTTTTACAATCCTCGCAAAATGGAAGAGTAACAGTAAAGCACTATAGGCTAGGAAAACAAACATTAAAAGAAAAAGGGAAAAAAAGAATGAGAAATAGGAATAAAGAAATAAAAACTAGTAAATAATTTTTAGTGATAATCATTATTTGCCAGGGGACCAGGGAGAAAGCTCCATGGCAAAAGTGCCTTCCTGGCAAGTACAAGGTCGTAAGTTAAAACTCTGATACCACAAAAAATAAAAAAATAAAAGTTATTTCCCAGAAAGATACGTAAGGTTTGAGACATTTGTGAGAAGAAAGAAAGAATTAATTGTATGGAAGGGAAAATAAAATAAGTGGAAATTAAGAGAAGATATAGAGAGATTGCATCTAATTAAAGAACTCGCAGATACACAAAGTTAGAAGACATAAGAAGCAATGTTTGATGTGGTGAATGTGCAAATCAAGAGAAGACACTATGAAAGGCCTGCAGGTGACTAGCAGTTATACATGGTTACATGCACAGCTATCACCCTGACTCCAAGAAAAGAGAAAAGAAAAGAAAAAATATGCTTTAGTGGGCCCGGCAGGATGGCTCAGTGGTTTAAGGCGCCTGCTTAGGAAAACTTGGGCGGCTGCAGGGACCGCGGTTTGATCCCCAGCACCACATGCTGCACCAGCCCTGTCCTCGGGGTAGGGGGGTGAGCCGGCCATAAAAATAAATAAATAAACAAACAAAAGTTCTGAAACAAGAAAAAAAATTAATTAATTAATAAACATATGCTTTAGTGTTAAGAAAAGAAGGGAGAGGGAAGACTTGAGAAGGTATAAGTTGGGAAGCAATGAAACAAGATATGAGGTAGGAACATACATATAAATTAGGAGGGGCTAGGGATGTACTCAGTGGCCAAGAAACTGCCTCGCAGTTGTGAGGTCCAAAAGAAAAGAAAAGAAAGTAAATGTTATAATAAGATTCAATTCAATCAATAGACTCACACAGACAAAAACTAGAAATGCTAATACTACTTGGCGTGGGAGTACAGGACATAACATGGTAAAACACTGCATGATGCATGATAAAATGTATGGCGAATGTTTACATTTTAAAAATTATGAGAACAAAAGATATTGCCATTTTGCCACTCAAAATAGTACTCCTAAATTTGAACATATTTATGCCAACAGTGTTGACACTTTCTGAAGCAGTTTTGAAATTCTTCTTTCATGAGTGGCTTTAGGTGTTATGTCATGGCTATCCTGATATCTTGAAACAAGTCAAGACTAACTGTGCATGGACACTGTGACTCTTAGAAAAAGTCAGAAGTAGCATGGTGCCAGAACAGATCCCATGAATGACATAGGTGAAGACACACCACAATATTTCATGAACTTGCTGTTCTATTGGGTGATGCCCTGCAGTAACAGTCACCATTGTTTTTCATTACATCTCATAAAAATATCAAGAAAGAATTTGCAGAACTTCTTACAAATGAAGAAAACTGATAGGCTAAGTATGTTTGAACTGCCATGCTATATTTTGAGGATTAATAGCTATGTTTCTTTCACTGTATTAATTTTTAATTTAAATATTCACCATGCATTTTGATCAAAACTTGAGGAGCAAAAGCAATAATAGCAATCATAAACACCAACATGTTGCATATACAACACTTCTCCATACACATACAAATTGAAACATCACAAAGACCTACACAGGTGTGATATTACTCCTTGTGGTTGGATTTACCCCACTGTCAATTCTTGGATTTTTCTGATGTGAAGCAGGGCATGTATGTGAAATTCATTTTTCAATTTTTTGTTCATGTCAATGTTCAGTCTCCATGTAGGAGAAGCCATGTAGACCAGGCTACAGGGTTTTACCCTTCTGTCATCATCCGTGTGTATCCAGGTAGGTCCCAAAACGGTAGAATTAGCTTACCTCTGCAGACTTAAACTCTTCCATTCCTGGAAATACAGGGAACCATAAAATCTAGACTTGTGCCTGAATTTATAATCCCTGTGGTTATTTATGCAATTCATGGGCAGGTTCAGATGACAGGCTAAAGCTGTAAATTTCTAAGCTGTGATTTTGGAAGTATGGCTGTCTCATGTCCGCATGCTGTCTTTTAACTCTGAATGCCTTGCAGATTGGAGGGATATTGGACATGAATGGAATGGTATAGCTGGATCAAATAGTAGCTCTATTTTTAGGATTTTTTTAAGGAAATTTCATGCTGTTTTCTACAGTAATTCTATTAATTTACATTATATCAGCAGTAAGGGATGGTTCCTTTGCCCAGGAAACTTCCCAACAATTTTTATTTGTATTCTTGATGATATTCATTCCAATTGGTGTGAAATGGAATCTGAGTGTAGTTTTGCATTTCCTTTAATGATTGCTTAAATATTTAATATTTTTCACATAATATTTTGTCATTTATATTTCTTTTTCTTTTTTCTTTTTTTTTTTTTTGTCTTTTGGAGACAGGGTCTCGCTATGCAGTTGAGGCTGGTCCTGAGCTCACTTTTGTAGCCCAGGCTGGTCTCGAACTCGCACCAATCCTCCTGCTTCAGCCTCCCGAGTGCTGGGATTACAGGCGTGAGCCACCACGCCCAGCTCGTCATTTATATTTCTTTTGAGAAGGATCTGTCAAATTTCACTCATTATCATTTCTTTTATTTTTTATTTTTGGTGTACAGAAATATTTTAATTTGAGATAGCCCCATTTTTACTCTCCCTATTATTTCCAGGGCTACTGGAGTTTCATTTAAGATGCCTTTACTTGTGAATATGTCTTTAAGTGCTTCTTTCATTTTCTTTTAATAGCTCCATAGATTAAAATCTTATACCTATGTTATTGATCAGTTTTGTATTGAGTTTTATACAGTGAGAGATAGGCATCTAGCTTCAATCTTCCACAAGAAGATGTGTTTTTCCAATACCACTTATTAAAGAAGCTCTACTTTTTCCAGTGTACTTTTCTGCTCTCTTATCCAGAATCAAATGGCTGTACTCAGGTGGGCTTCTTTCTTTGAAATTTATACAGATCCATTTATGTGCAATCTACTTCTGTGCTGGTGCTCCTTTTTTCTAATTAAGGATTTGCTTATATATTTAGACTGCATGATTTCATGCCTCCAAGCCTTGCTACTGTTGCTTTGAATTTCTATAACTATTCAGGGTCTTTGTATTTCCATATGAGTTTAGTATTTCTTGCCTTTTAATTTATTACTTTTTTTTTCTTTTTGAGGCAGGGTCTCGTTATGCAGTTCAGGCTAGCCTTGAGCTCACTTTTGTAGCCCAGGCTGGTCTCAAGCTCGCACGGATCCTCCTGCCTCAGCCTCCTGAGTGCTGGGATTACAGGCGTGAGCCACCACGCCCGGCTTATTTACTCTTTTTAGAATTTTATTTATTTTATTTTTTTCTTGTTTTAGAACTTTTGTTTCTTTATTTTTATTTTTATGGCCAGCTCAGCCTGCCCTTAGGGCAGGGCTGGCGCACCATGTGGTGCCAGGGATCGAACTGCGGTCCGTGAAGCCGCCTAATCTTTCCTAAGCAGGCACTTTAGATCACTGAGCCATCCTGCTGGGCCCTGAATTTAATATGTCTTTCTAGTTCTATAAATAATGTCATTGGTGGTGATATCAGTAAATCTGTATATCTGTTTTAGTAGTATGGGTATTTTGACTAAATTTTTCTTCCAACTCATGATTATTAGAGGTCTTTCCATTTATCTGGCATCTTCAATTTCTTACATTCATTAGAAATTTCCTTGTTGTGCTCTTTGACATCCTTGGATAGACTGATTCATAGGTATTTCCTTTCCTTTGAAGGTATCATGAATACAACTGGTTTTCTCATTTCTTGAACTAGTCTAGTATTTGTGCATAGGAAAGTTACTAATGTTTTTTGGTTATTTGGCTGGTTGCTTTAGTTGAGACAGGGTCTCGCTATGAAGCTCAGGCTGGCCTTGAACTCACAGCAATCCTCTTGCCTCAGCCTCCAAGTACTGGGATTACAGACAAGAAATACCATGCCTAGTTATTAGTGTTTTCAATGTTGATCAATATATTAATACTATCAGATGTAAAATTGATTTGCTGGAATCTTTAGCATATTTTAAGATATAAGTTTTTGTAAACTTTAACTGCTGTGTATTTTCCCTAATAAATAGTAACTCATTCTTTTCCTTTTCAAAACAAGCTTTTCTGGAGGCAAATTTTAGGGTGTGATTGAGCACTTTTAATTACTGGCACTTAGTGCAGTTCTGGGGCATAACAAAAACTCAATAAAAACATAGTAAGTAAATTATTTTATTAAAAAGTAATGTAATAGCAAAAGATACAACAGAACCATAAGTAAATATTACTAAGCAAAAATGCCAGTTTTAAAAGGCCGTATGATGTATGATGCCCAGAATTTGAAAATTGTGGATATAGTAAAACTATTGGGAGTTTTCAGCAGTAGTAGGGAAGAGAGAAATGGATAGGTATGGTTCAGAATTTGGGGGTCAGTGAAACTATTCTATATGGTACCATCAATGAAATAAGAAGTCATGTTTTAGCAGACAATGCCCCCAGCCCAGCCAGTATACTTCAATTTGTTAGTTGCCTAAGTAATAGTTTCTGTTTCAATTTTGGTTGCTCTTGTCTCTTTGAAACAGCAGGTCACTGAGATGCATAGCTGGTCACCAATCCCCAGTTGAAAAGCCATTCTGCCTCTGTACTTCCTGCTTGATATCTTATATAAGACCTAGACAATCAGAGATTGGGGCCTGTTATTTTGGGTATGATTCTTATGAGTACCCATCGATGTAATTAAATCTAACTCAAAATCCTGAGTATTCTTTTGATGTTTCTGTTTGGTGTTGCAATGTTATATAGACCAATACTCATAGAAAAAAATAAGATCAGGCATGAACTATAATTATGTAGTATGGAGGTTAGCTTATAATGGTCTATTGACTGTAACAAATTTACCATCATAATGCTTGTTGCTAATAGAGAAGTCTGCCTTAGGCAGGGGAGGGTGGCAAGGATACATACATATTTTGCTCACATTTACTGTGAACTTAAATGTTCTTTAAAAATTGAAATATGGTATGTGTGTATAATGCTAGAGGGATACTATATTAGTGCAATTTAATATAATACAAAGTCATTAAACAGACTTTCAAACAGTTTCATGGGCTACCATTTCAGTAAGCTGGGACATATATTAAAATCTACATTTTCTTAAGCTACTTTGCATTATTCCCTCATTATTGACTTCTCATAAAATTTATTATGACAATGAAGAGAGGATGCAAGAAAATACAATGAATTATCTGTGAATTTGATGTCCAAGGATTCAGTCAACTATGCATTAAATATATTTCAAAAAAGTGTATTAAAATTGTATAGCCTTGTTCCTGTTATTATGCTCTAAAATTCAATTAAATAACTATTTTATGGAATTTATATTGTATTAAGTATTATAGATTATCTAATGTTGATTCAAAGTATATGGAAAGCCAGGTACTTCTTGACCTCACTCATGTGGAATTTAAATGATTTGAACTCACAGAAATTGATCATTGAATTGCGGTTACCACAGGTAATGGTACTTAAAGGTGAGGAGGGGTTGAGAAAGAATTATTCAATGAGGATTAAGTTATAGTTATATGGGAATAAGCAGTTCTGATGTGCTTTTGTACAATAAGTTGACTGTACCAACAATGTTCTGTGCATTTTAAAAGCCTAGAGGAAATGATTTTTAAAAAAAATTTTTTTATAAGGGCCGGTCTGATAGCTCAATGGACTAATGTGCCTGCTTAGGCAGAAAGCAGCAGCCAGGGTTCGATCCCCAGCGTGCCGTGTTGGCCTCGCTCCTGGGGCACACTGAGAGGGTGATTGAGACTGGCTGTGGTGGTTGCACCTGTAATCCCAGAACATGGGAGGCTGAAACCAGGAGAATCACTACTATTCCAATTTGTGTAGTGAGATCCTGTAGATCCTGTCCTAAATAGAGGAAAAAAAGGTTTTATTACAGAGAAAAGATAAGTAATGAATATTTAATACAATTTAAACACTATACAATATGCACATGTGTAGAAACGTGTTATTGTACATGTATCAAAATGGAACTTTGCTCCATTAATATGTATATTATTTATTTTGTTATATATTAGTCTAAACATGAATAAAAATAAACTCTATACAGGAGATATGTGTAGGTTTTATGCAAATATCTATTGGATTTTATATAAACGACTCCAGTATCTACGGCTTTCAGTATCTGCTTGGAGTCTTAGAGCCATCCCTCATTAATAATAGAGAATCAGTGTAATTTTTAGCAGAAAAATTTCAAAGTACTTTCTAGTTTATTCCAGTAGTAGCAATGCTGTTAATAATTTATGAAGTTCCTAAATTTCTACCAAAGAGCCCACAGTCCTTATGCTTTCATAATTACACATACCAGCAACTCTACTACTGACACTCCTGCTGACATCATAACCAAAAAGCACAGAACCCCCTTGACTTTAATGGAATTTCCTCTCAATAAACACATCATAAGTTGAACATATTGTAAGTTGAAAACCTATTGAATATAGCTGGCCTACTGAATATCATAGCTTAGCAACACAATGCAATGCAGAGTATATACTGTTTTTCTTGTGCTTACTGGGAACTGGGCCTACATACTGCCATACATCAGAACAAAAGTATATGACTTCTCACTGATGTCGGACAAGATACATATTGAAAAGTCAAATTACATACTTACCTGGCAGGGGAGATACCATGATCACAAAAAGTCAAATTAGTTTCTACAAAGTGCATATCATTTTTACACCATTGTTTAATAGAAAAAAATCTTAACCTGAATGATTGTAAATTGGGAAACAACTGTATTTGTTAGTAACCAACAATCTGCTCTGAAGGCACTGTACTAATCTTTGTATGTATTTGCTGCTTGATTTCCCAAATGTCAAAATCATAAAGAAGTGCTACAAAGGATAATGATAGCATTGAATTTGGATGAAAAATCCAAATGATGTTAAATATGAGTGAAGTTTTGGTTAATGGAAATTTTTAGGGTTGGGAATCCTGAATAATTAAGTTTTCTGTTCACTGGATATTTAAATAGAAAGTTATATTGGCTCTTAATTAAGGAAATGATTATAAAATTTCTAAATCAAATTTCTATTCATTATAAGTGTTCCCTTGAATTAAACTGAATTTTCTTTATCATTGAGAGTCTTTGGATCATTATTGTAAAATGAATATTATCTTCAAGAAATAATTATTGGGAATATGAATAGTCTTCTCAATGCCAGTCATTTGTCGTTTTTCTCTTACTAAATCCTTATTAGTCAAATACCAGCATCAAGTCGCTAATTTGACAAAAATCAGAATCATTGACTCAATGTATTGATGGAGAAGCATTACAGGAACTATGATTGAAAATAAGAGAAAGTTTTTTGTAACATTTACATTTCAACAGGGAGTTTCTCAGGGTGGTCAATGGAAACAGTGGTATATTCTGTTGGTTGTACTTTCTCATATCAGATCGAGAGAAGGGGGAATACCTAGAATGTATATCACCTTGAGGCGAGGTGAATTAGCCAATCGGTATCCTGAGTGATAAATGTCAGAAATAAATCAGGTTTGTGTATCAGTGGTAGGAGAACAGTGCGTTTTCAAGGGAGCAATGGTCTTTTTGGTATTTTACAACTGCTACAATACACTAGGAGAAACAGTGTTTTATGTTAACTATGCAGCTGGCTTTATTTGTCTGTCTTCCTAACCTGATTAGTGGCAGGGCTGCTTATTCTCACTCCACACTGACTTCTATTCTTTAAGTTCCAAGGAGTTTTTGATGCTAAAGCACAAATGTGGAATACTACAAAGCATTCTAATCCTAAGCACTGAGGATTTTTAGCTCTGTTTTGATACATTCAGTCTAACCGTTCAGGAACTGTAAATTGTTTACAAATAGATCTCTCTCAAGTCTACAAACCATAATTTCATTATCTTCAAAATAAAGCTAAAACTATTTATCTCAGATGGCTATAACTAACATCCAGTTTGACTTAGGATACTATATGCTTTTACATTTTTCTCTGTATTATAAAAAATGAAATCAAATTAACAATACTGTTATATTATTTATTAATTATATGTTGTATAGAGAAATTTGGAAGACAATATAGTTGGAACTTTGTCCACTCAGTAAATAGGGATAACAAATGTGCCTTATGTAGGCTTTATGAATTCTATGTAAGTGCAAAGACTAAAACTCACCATGGAAATATGAATAATAGACACAACTCTTACAGATCATCATGATTCAGATAAATGGCAGTGATGGTTGCTGTTATGGTTTACATCTGGTTGTCTCCCCAAACTCTCATGCAGTCATTGGGCAGGGACTTCTATAGATTGACACTTGATCCATGCTCTACTGGGATTATGTGTTTTAGCACTGATCTAGAGTTTGAGACTTGATCCATGATCCCTGGGATTATGTCTTTTAAGCACTTCTGGGATTATGGGTATAGCCTAAGGCAGATAAGCTGAGGCAGAGAGCATGAATGTAATATAAAGAGAGACAGAGAGACAGACTGAAGTTGTTGCTTTCCGCTCCTCTGGTTGGCTGACTCTGTCACCATTTTGTTGCTGTTCTGCTGCCATGAACTGGATGCTCTCTACCCTGTTTCACTCAGCCTTGGGATAGCCAAATATGGACTGAAACCTCCAGTAACTGTGAGCTACTAACCCTTTCCTTCCCTCATTTTGAGTGTCGGGTGTTTGTCCCAGCAATGAGTACAAAGTAACTAAGAATTTGGTACCAGAGAAGTGGGGTCTCTGCTGTGACTAACCTGACCATGTGGATTACAAGCTTTTGGGAATGGTTTATGGGAAGAGATAGGAAAGGTTCAGAGATGTCAACTACATGCAAAGCACTGGAGTGGCTTCAGCTGTTCTCTTTGGGAGATTCTGGTCAGAGCTCAGACTAGAAGACTGGCTTGAAGCCTGGGTATAAAGAGTGGCTTATAAGCAGAGATTGGAAATGTTTGGAGAGGTCCTCTACTTGTGAAGAGCTGGAAAAGCATAACTGGTTCTGTAGGGGAGATTCTGGTCAGAACTTAGACCAGAAGACGGACAGAAGGCCCGCCTGTAAACACCAGGCTGAGCAAGTTTCTGCTAGGAAAAAGGACAGCATTGGTCATTGGACTCCACATGATTTGTGCTATGGATTGGCTGAAAGTCTGTCAGAATTTTGCTCATGCCCAGAGACTTTGCCTTAGACTGAGATTAAGCATGGTGGACTGATTAATCTTTCAAGAGATATTTCAAAGAAGCGAACTATTGGGGCAGTAACATGATTGTTATTGACAGCTTTTAGCCAGACTTATGTTGAAAATCAAGAGTAAAGAGCCAAGAAGGATAATTTAAAATGTGAGTTAGACCAGAAAGGAAACATCAGGATATCTGTGGACTGCAAAGATGGAGCTAAAATGATCTCCATTGCTGGGAAGGAACCAGAGAATCAAAAGGATGGCCTGAGGGCATCACAGGAGGTAGCAGCTCTCCACCCTTTGCAGCCTCAGAACTGCAAAGGAGAGAGCTTTTGCCTTGAGAAGAAAGCCGCAGAGACCCAAGTACCAGAATGGCGGCAGCAGCCAAACTAGGTTCCAAAATGGCGCCAGCATGGAGAATTCTATTTTGGAATCAGGGTCAGAGTGCTCAGCGATCTAGGCCCTCAACCCCTACAGCCAAGAGCAAAGGAAGCCTGGCTACTGAGCCATCTGGCAGCAGCTCTTGGCATTATCCACATAGGTGCGTGCAGAATGCGGAAGTTTTGAGGTTAAGAAGGCTTCCACTTCGATTTCAGAAGAAGGCCTGAGAGCCCAGACAATGTGCCCCTGAGAGTGCAGTTTGTGAAGCAGAGAGTGAGAAGCCTATCCAGTGGAAACTCCAGAAGTTTGGAAAAGCCAGAAATGTGGATTGTCTAAGGGAAACTGCAAAGAGGGAGCTAAGCCAGCCTAAGAGAGAAGGCATGGAAATTACCACGAAGGGTACTGTAGGAGCAGAGCCATGTAAGGTCTTTGGAGCTCACAATTAAGCGCAGACTGCTTCGAATGTTTCAGTTGGGGCTATGGGATTTAATGTTTACCCTGCTGGATTTTGGACATGCTTTGGTCCCAATGTTTTATATTACCCTGTTGTTTGCAACTTTTAGAATGCTAATGTTTCTCTTATGCCTTCAAATGTTGGCTACGTTTAACTTATCTATTGTACAGAGGCTCACAGATGAGAATTTGCCTTGGATCTTGGAGGAGACTTGGAATTTGGACTTTTCAGCAATGCTGAAACTGTTGGGACTTCGGCAACTTTTCCAGATGGACTAAAATGTCTTTTCCTAAAGGGATATGTATGAGACTTTGGGAGTCCAGGGGCGGAATGTTACGGTTTCTGTCTGGTTGTCCCGCCAAAGCTTCATGCAGTTGTTGGGTGGGGACTTCTATAGATTCAGACTTGACTCACGAGTCACTGGGATTATGTGTTTTAGTACTTCTGGGATTAAGGGTGTAGCCTAAGGCAGACAAGCTGAAGTGGAGAGCCTGAATGTAATATAAAGAGAGACAGATTGAAGTTGTTGTTCTCTGCTCCCCAGTTTGATTGGTTGCCTCTGTCATGATTGTTGCTGTTTCGCTGCCATGAACTGGATACTCTCTACCCTGCTCCAATCAGCCTTGGGCCAGCTAAATATGGCCTGAAACCTCCAGTAACTGTAAGCTAATAAACCTTTCCTTCCCTCCTTTTGAGTGTCGGGTATTTGTCTCAGCAATGAGTACAAAGTAACTAAGACAGTTGTTCCTCAGTAAAACCTTGTTGCTTATGAATTTATCATTTCTATTCCAGTCTTTTTCTGACTTGGAAAATCTATGTTTATGTAGAACTGATAAGGTTTGGAATTTATGTAACTAAATGACAAAGTCATTGATCCATGATCTTTTAGAAAATGTGCTGAGTATGGAAAAAATAAAATAATAAGTTTTGAAGTTCAACTCTGAGAAGATTAAGGATTCAGGTAATATTAAAACAACAACAAAAAATAAAAGCAAGGAAAAAATTAAGGTTTCTGGAAATCAAGTGCCAACATTCAATTATTTCCTCAATCTTGCATAACGATATATCTGTTAATCTGAGTAACAGCTTTGGCAATAAAAATAGATAATATAACAGCCATTGTTAATTAGCTATGTCTGTTTTGAAAATCTGTAATATATGTATTGTATGTTAGCTTGTTCCTGTTTATTTTTCTATTTGTTATTGCTTCTGTGCTTACTCTTCAAAATAGATTTTTAAAGAAAAAAAAGGGCATGAGGATTGGTTAGAAATGCTAAAAAGGTTGTAGGTGTTGAGGAGTTATCATTTTTTTTGTCTTGGGATACCAGGAACACCAATTATTTCTTTCTCACAGACATGAGTGGCACACTGATGCTCAGGTTAATTATAGATTGCATATGTAGTAGTGGCAGTATAAGGTCATATCACCTAGTGGTATCAAGACTGTTTTACTTTGTGTAAATTATCAGTCAAGATTTTATATCTATGGCTGCACAATATTGAAACCACCTAACAGTGCATGTTTTACAACATGCTCCCTTCATTAAGTGGTTTGTGGCTATACTATGAACTTGAAACTCCATATTAACTGGTCCATACTATTTTTGTTCTAAAATTTGTTTATTTATTTATTTTTTAGCACAAGGTCTACAGGGTCTCACTACACAGATTGGACTGAGTGATCCTCCTGTTTTCAGCCTCCCAAGTGCTGGGATTACTGGCACGTGCTAACACGCTCAGTCTCAGCTGCCCTCTCAGCAAGCCCCAGGGGCGGGCCTGGCACAGCATCATATTGTTTTTAGAAAGGATAGATTATTAATAGGTTAGTTTAAGTCTTTAGATAGATTTACCTCATTTTAAGAGTAAGATAGTTCTTTTCTTTTTCTTCTTTTTTCTTTTTCTCTTTCTTTCTTTCTTTCTTTTTTTTTTTTTTAATTCTGAAACAGACCTGTTTTGTACTGAGTTATTTTGGGGATAAACTTTACTGGTTGCTGTTGTGGAGAAGGTGGCATTTTCACCTTTGCCATAATAAACTAGAAATGTGTGTAAAAAAAAGAGATAATTTCATAAAATACCTATGTCACATTTTTTTCTTTGTTAGAGTACTTCCTTCATTTAAGTATAGTATGTTAAGATTAAGGCATTAAACAAAAGGCACGAAAGTTGTAAGATTAATAGTGAAATAATCAAAATTTTAAAAAATATTAAAATCACCTTGAAGCTTCTCAGAACTATTACATGAATTTTTTTGCATTCTAAGACTTATTTTTAATTACCTTAAGATGAAATGAATATATGTTCAAACAAATAAATATAAAGAATTGGTAAACTTTTATATTATGCCTGAGAAAGAATATATTCGATATTGATAAGGTTGTTTTATAAAGTGAAATTTATTACTGAAAGTTAAACTGTACTGGGACAAAATAATATCATAAAATTCATATAATCACTTTTTATAATCAGATAAAATTCTGAACCTTTTAGGTAACCTTAAAGTCTCTTTCTTCTTGGTAAGTGTTCAATTTCTCAGATGTTGTTCAATATCAAACTTAACTAACAAATTTTCATTTCTTTCCTTTTCATTTATCTCATACATTTTTTATTAGTATATGTTTACAGCGTATGATGGTTACACTCATTTGCAGAGTAGGTGCATGTATACAGTGCAGCATAATTCTTTTCTTAACACACTTCTCCTGCCTGCCTGCCTCTCATACTACATCTCTCAATTCCCTTTCCCCATTTTTGTTCCTATTATTTGAGTTTATGTTTATGGCATATACTGTTTATACTCCTTGCTGGCAATTGGTACATATATATCTAACATCATATTTTTTCACCTTCTTTCCCCTCCTCTTCCTCTCAGACTCCACGAGTCCTTCACATTTGTAAAAATCTAACTCCCTTTTTTCCTAGGATCCATCTTTTATTTTGCTTTTTATCTGTACTTTGTTTTGTTGGATGAGAGATACCATATAGGATTTAAGTTCGTTTTTGTTTTGTTTTGCAGCACTGGGAATCAAACTCAAGACCTTCACTTGTCAGACAGGGTCTTATGCCACTGAGCTATCTCCCCAGCCCCTATAATGTAAATTTGTATTTCTCATTTGTTTCACTCAATATTATATTTTCCAGGGCCTCCCATTTTCATATTAATGTCTCAAATCTATCCTTCTTTATAGCTGAGTAGTATTTCATTACACATAAATACCACATTTTTCCACCCATATGTGTATTGATGGGCATATAGGCTACTTCTATTGATTTATCTATGGTGATAAAAGGAAGCTATATAGAGGTGTGAAACAGGAGTGGCATTTCTACATTGCTCATCCTCAAAGTCTCATGCCATGAACACTCTGATCCCTGTTTGCAAGCATGTTCCATTGAGCACTAAGTGAGGCATAGAAGGTAGACTGTCCTCCCATAATGATGGCTCCTAGTGGTCTCCTCTACAAAACCATTGGCTGATTTGAATAGACACAATGAAGTTGGTAGAGAGAAATTTATTGAAATTATTCTAAAATTATAGAAAAGTAACAAAATGTGCAGAGTCGCAGCTTATAGAATAGCACCGAAGAAAATGTCTTTCTGTCTCTTCAAATGATATCTTCTGGAGCCTGATTTCTGACACAGCTGCATGGGACATGGTGTCTGTTAAGAATAAATACTACATACAAGTTCAGATTTCCTTGAATCTCAGCCTCTTAGCGACATCATGGTGTGGTAGCGCTATTTAAGCCTTTGCTTAAAAGATGATAAAAATAAATCTCTATCCCCAGAGTAGGTGTTTTGCCAGTAAGTTGCAAATCAAGACGTATTGGTGATCTCCATGGTCAAAGTGAATCAGAGAATAGACAAATTTAAGAGCTCTAAAACCCTGACCAGTATTTGATCTCATATGTTAGTCAAGATCCAATTTATTTGCTACGTAGTCTTTGTACTTTATGAAGTTTACATGACCCTATAACGTCAAAATCTCAGTAAATATCACTGCCTTGGCCTGGGTGATATTTTTAAGCCCTGTGTCCCCTTGAGGCAATACTAGGAGATTAAAAGTTGCAACATATACTTGTAGGATCAAGCTCAGGGAACTGAGAAACCAGAAAGAGAGGCCAGTCCTCTTTTAATGTCTAGTGTATCTTGGACAAATTTTTCATAAGTCAACTGCATGAGAAGCATTTATATACATTCCCACATTTTGATCCACACAGAAATACACTCTTAAATTTTTTATAAATATGTATAAATTGTACATATTAATAGGACTCACTAATATTTCTATGCATATTTTCAACACGTACTGATCAAATACTACACCTTTCTTTTCAACTCCATCCGCATTTCTGTCTCCATGTTTAGAAATCAGTACAAATTTAGGCAGTGCACAGTTGGCATGTATGCACAACGTAACAGCCTTGCTATAATTAAAATATTACTCCAATATAATAGCCTTTCCAGCTGGGCATGGTGGCACATACTTGTAATCCCAGCACTTGGGAGGCTGAGGCAGGAGGATCAGTGTGTGTTTCAGACCAGCCTGGGCTACAAAAATGAGCTCAAGGTCAGTCTGTACTGCATAGCAAGACCCTGTTTCAAAAGGACACACAAAAAAGAATAATGCCCTTTCTATAATCTCAATGCTGATGTCTCCCCTAATTTTATATATTGGAATCTAATACTCAGAGTGATATTAGCAGGTGAGGCCTTTGGGAATTTTTAAATGATGAATGCCTTATCCTCATGCAAGTGATTAGTGCCTTTGTAAAGGAAGTTGAAATGAGCTCTTTTGCCTTCTGCTATGTGAGGACAACCAGAAGTTTCTCCCTATGAGAAACAGATCTTCACGAAATAGAAAATCTGCTGGTTGGTTAAGTGTGGATTTCCTGTCCTACAGAAATGTCATACGTTTCTATTGTTTTTAAATTACTCAGTATATAGTATTTTGTTGTAGTAACCTGGATCATGATAATCTTGAGGGAAAGTCACCATCCAGAGTAGGTTTTATTCACAGCAAAGTCTTTGCAAGGAATTCCCCTAACTAAACTACTCAGTATATTTTCTTCAGAGCAGTTCCTTTAAAGAACACAAATAAGCTTCAGAAGAATGTAGATTTCCCCCTTGAGCTAGTAATAGAACAATTAGAAATTTTTAATTATACTGTCTTACTTATTGCAATCTACAATGCAGTATAAAATTCTTACAGGCTTGTTTCAAGGACATTGGCTTTGAAGGATGGAAGACAAGGTCTAGTGCTAATTAACTCCCATGTAGCACAAATGATTATAGAGTGAAGGAATGTTGGAACCCCCACAAGCTCCTAAAATTATTAAAAATCACAGAATTAATATTATGTAATGGCTGACTATGTGTTTGTATTGGCTAGAAATCACTGCTTCTTTGCACTTTTTGAAGATGTTTCTAGTTAGCAAGTGGGTTTGGTAAAATTTTCAAAATAAATGTTCTGTAACTTTCTTCCACTGCAGTTATATTGTGTAGTATATTTTTCCCACAGAGAATGGGGTGTTGAGGAGAGTGGAAAAAGAAGATGTCACTGAAAAATAAACAACTGCATTTTTCAAATCTTGAAAGTTTGACTTTTATTACATTTACTAGCTGGTTGACTCATTTGGCACCTAGTATAGTGGCTTATTCTGGGATTAGTTATTTAATGTTTACATGTTTTGTCTTCCTAGCTTTAACTACTTACTGTGAGAAAGTGGCAGCAAGTAGTACTTTATTCCCAAAACAGTAAAATCACTTTGGAGTACAGTCAGATATATGCTTTAAGATGTTTTATAATAGTAGAGAAGTAAAAGACAGTAGGCTAAAACTAAGGATATTATTTTGAAAATTACTTTACCTTGTAATAACGATTCAATTTAATTCATTACTTATAAAGAGTGTAATTTAGCAATTTCAAATATGGATAATGAAAATATATTGTACTACTAATTATTATTGGTTTTTTGAAAGGAGTAGTTAATGTTTAAAATTTTTATTTTGGCCAATTTTACATACTTACAGTTGGTAATCTGGGCAACTACTTTAAAGAGGAACATGTGTAATATAATAACCACTGGTGAATACTTATCAGCTTTTTAAAAAACTTACGGATCATTTTCAAAGGGTTACCTATTATTTTTTTTTAAATAAAGAATGAAGAAATTAGGCCTGAAATGTGTGAGGTCCTGGATTTGATGCCTAGTACAAAAGAAATTAGGTATTCAGTATATAGAAACATTTTACAATGTTTTTCAAATTTCTAAAAGTAAAAAAATTACCCGACTCCTACTTGATCATTAGACATTTCATAAATGCCCTGAATGTCCATAGTTTGCTCATAAATATGCACAAATATTATGTGTCATTTAAAATTTACCTGACTGAATAGCCGAAAAATGAGTGCACTATAAAGTCGCTTTATAAATAAAGGTTACCTTTAGAGGTAGCTTAAATTATTTTTAAATGTTAACTATGTATTTATTATTTAATTCAGCCCAGCTACGTCCAGTTATATAACTAAGAATGAGGGGAACATATATACATAAAAGATATGTAAATGAATGTTCATAGCAGCTGTATTTGCACAATCCAAATGTCAATAAGCAGGTGAATGGATAATCAAGTGATTATAACATTCCTATGATAGCACATTTCCAAAAAGAAATTAATATTGATATATATATAGCCAGAAGGCTAAATCTCAAAATAATTTTGTTAAGTGAATATTTTAGACACGAAATCAGTATGTACTTTTTATATAATTCTATTACATAAAATACTCAGGACAATGCAGATTGATTTATACAGACAGAAAAGTTAGTGTAATGAATGGGAAGGATTTCATGTGAACATCAAAAAATGTGAGGGTGATATTTTATTATGGCAAGAGTTTCATACGGATATAGATATATCACTGTCTGTATAAATTGTGTACTTTAAGTTGTGTCATTTGTTATATGTCAATTTTATTTCAAAGAAGCTGTTTATTTTTAAAAATCCACTTAGTCTTGTACACAAAAAATAACATAGTCAGTTTGGGTTCATATAATTATTACCCTTGATCATAAAATATAGCTTCTATTTTCTTAGAAGAGAAAATTCTGCTATTGTGTACATGTGTACCTACCAATTGCCTTTGCCCATTTCTTTTTCTGTTCACAAAGCTTGGTTTTCATTTTATTCTTCTCTTCTCATTTTCTATTTCCTTTCTTATCCATATTTCCCTTTCTTTTTTAACAGTTTCTTCCTATTTCATAATATCTATTGTACTTTTATGTTCCAACTTATGTTTTCAGTTTCTCACACCAGAGACACAATGTGCACTTTATTTGACTGATGGTTTCATAGTCCATTTGTATGGTTATAAATGTCTCAATTTTAGCTTTCTTTATGACTAATACTCTACCATATAAAAAATCCATCTGTTCTTGTTCCATTTATTGGTTGATGGCCATTTGAGTTGCTTCCAAGATTTAGCTATTACAAGTTATTACATGCTAAACATTAGATGCACATATATTGCTGTAGTAGGGTGCTTCTAATTCTTCAGGGAAGATATCAATATATCACTGGGAATAGGTGAGTCAAGTAAGACCATTAAACCTAGTTTTTTGAGAAATCTTCAAACTGATTTTCTCAGTGGTCACACCAGTCTACATTCCCACCAACAGAAAAATGTTCCTTTTTCTTTATACTCCCACAACACTTGTTATTAGTTGTTTTCTTTCAATAGCCATTCTTTCTGGACTGAGATAAAATTTAAGTGTTGTTTTAATTTGCATCTCTTGTTTTGTACTTTTAGGGAAGAGTCTACAGTATGTTCAGAGTCTTACTACTACATCAGACTCATAGTGATCCTCCTGTCTACAGCCTCCCAAGAGCTGGGATTACAGGGGCATGCCACCCCACCCAGTCTCAATTGCCTTCTCAGCGTGCCCTTGCATGGAGCAGTCAGAGCAGTTCTGGGTATCCATCCCCTGGTCACTGCGCCTGCTTGCAGGTGCTTCAAATCTGCTGAGCTATTTGGCCAGCACAATTTTGCATTTCTCGAATGACTACTGATGTTGAAAATATTCATATATTTACTTTCCATTAGCAATTCATGTTAGAAATGTTTATTCATCTCCGATGAATATTTTTAGAATGCGTCTTTGCACTTAGAAGATCTGACATTTTTCAGTTCATTATATGGCCTAGATAATAGTCTTGTTTGAAGAAGAGCTGGCACAAACTTTTTCCAACTCTGTGGGTTTTTTCATTCTGTTTTTGTTCCCCCACTCCGCTGTGGGGACAAATGTTCCACCGTGGAAGAGATTTTCAGTAAGATGAGATCCAGTTGTTTGTTCTATATGATAGGTTTCTATGTGTTTGAGGTTTTGTTCATAAAGTCTTTGCCTAAACCTATGTCTTTTACAATTCTATTCTATCTTTCAGCTTAGTTTAGACTGTTATCTTTGATAAGAAAACGAAAAGTGACTCCTAAGGTCTTTAATAGGTAGATACATTTATCATCTTCTATCTTCTAAAATTGTATCTTCTGAAACAGTTTAAAGAAATTTAATTGCTGGGCCAGCGAGATGGCTCAGCATTCTAAAGCACCTGCTTAGGCAAGCTTAGGCAACTGCAGGAACTGTGGTTCGATCCCTGGCACCACAGGCTGTGCCAGCCCCACCCCCAGGACAGGCTGAACCAGCCATAATAAAAAATAAATAAATAAATAAAAATAAAATTTTTGAAAAATAAGAAATTCAGTTGCAATAATATCAAATAAAACTTAACTTGAAATTACTTAATAAAGTGTTACTGGACAACAATATGCAGTGTCTCAACTATTGCAAATGTGCTACTAACATGTTTTGAAACTCTCATATTGTTTTGGGTTTTTTAAAGAATTTTTTATTTTATTTACTTATTTTTTTTTTCTTGTTTCAGAACCTTTCTTTGTTTATTCACTCATTTTTATGGCCGGCTCAGCCCGCCACGAGGGCACGGCTGGCGCAGCATGTGGTGCCAGGGATTGAACCGCGGTCCCTGAAGCTGCCCAAGCTCTCCCAAGCAGGCGCTTTAGACCACTGAGCCATCCCGCTGGGCCCCCCTATACTGGCTTTTTCTTACTGAGAATAGTTTTATTTAAAGTTCATCCATATTACATTCTTTAGCAATATTTTAAACATTTTATGGAAAATATTTATTCTGTGAATATATATATTTATTATTTTGTAGATTAAGTAATAGACATTTAGTTTTTTCCAAACTTCTGCATATTAAAACTCATATTGCAGAGCTGGGCATGGTAGCACACATCTGTAATCCCAGCACTCAGGAGGCTGAAGCAGGAGGATTGGTGTGAGTTTGAGACCAGCCTGGGCTACAAAAGTGAGCTCAAGGCCAGCCTCAACTGCATAGCGAGACCTTGTCTCAAAAAGATAAAAATAAATAAATTAATTAAATAAATAAATAAAGTCATATTGCAGTGAGCATTCATGTACCGATTTTATGTGGATTCATATTTTTATTTTTCTTTGTAATTTGGCAATAGACTAATATACCATATGGTAACTCCGTATTTAACCAATTAAGAACTTGTCGAACTTAATTAAATTGTTTTGGACTGTTTTACATTTCTGCTAGCAGTGCATAAAGTTTCCAAATTCGTCATGTCCTCACTATCTCAGTTACTTTTTACTCATTGCTGGGACAAATACCTGACATTCAAAATGAAGGAAGGAAAGGTTTATTTAGCTCACAGTTACTGGAGGCTTCAGTCCCCATTCGGCTGGCTCCAAGGCTGAGTGGTACATGGCAGAGAGCAGCAGTTCATGGTGGTGGAACAGCAACAACGTGGCAACAGAGGCAATGGAATAACCAACAGAGCAAAAAGCCAACAGCCTGAGTTTGTCCCTCTCTAAATTACATCAGGCTCTCTGCCTTAGCCTATCTGCCTTAGGCCACATCTATAATTCCCAGCAGTACTCAGACCATAATCTCGTCAGTACTAAAACACATAATCCCAGTGGATCATGGATCAAATCTCGAACTCTAGACGTCCCCACCTCATGACTCATCAGGCTTTGGGGGACAACTAGACATAAACCATAACACTCACCAAAACTTGTTATAAACTCTTTATTTTATTTTTTTTTGCAGGACCAGGGTTCTAACTCACAACCTTGCACTTGCCAGGCAGGCACTTGTGCCTCGAAGCTATCTCCCCAGCCCTTATAAACTCATTTTTACAGCCATCATAGTAAGTATAAAGTGGTATCATATTCATTTGATTTTTATTTTTCTGGTGGCAAGTGATGTCAAATTCCTTCTCAATTTTTATATAGACTCTCATGGTCTATGGATTCTCAAAATCATGAACTTCTCAAATACAGGTAATGGGTGGACATGTGGAGAAAAAGTCATGTGTGTAAATTATAAATCATACTCATTCATGCTAAATGTTAGAAAGTATACTTGTTCATTTATACCACTATACATCTTAATAGAAAATGGAAAGAAATACATATTAATATGAACTGCGCTGAAATGTCTGATTCCTTTGTACTACATAATCCTTAATGGGAAGGGATATACCAACTTCTATCAAAAAGAGCAACATAAATTGTATTTTATCACTTTTAATACCCTTTTTGTTTTCTTGTAAAACAATCATTTACTTGAGAGAGTATAGCAATAATTGAAATTACATTAGAAGCAGCACACATCTAAAAGGCAAGAATGACAGGCATTCCAAACATAGTTTTAGTGTCACCCATTGCTGTACTCAGTGTCAAAAACTTGTTGGATGTTCTTAAGACCATCTAATTCATCCTGTGTATGTAATTGCATGGTTTTGCTCTTGCCATGTTTCCTATCTTTTTTGCTTGCAGTCTCTTCATGTTTAACCCTTAAGTTTATGATTTGCATCCAGCTTTGTTATGCCCTTCCATTTTTTTGGTTTGTTTATTTATTTTTATGGCTGGCTCAGCCTGCCCTGAGGGCAGGGCTGGTGCAGCATGTGGTGCCAGGTATCGAACCGCGGTCCCTGCAGCCTCCCAAGATTTCCCAAGCAGGCACTTTAGTCCACTGAGCCATCCTGCCTGGCCCTGCCTTTCCATTTTTATTGCTTCTTTTGAGTTCTTACACTACGGAGGCTATATGATATTTACACATCTAGCTGTGGTTTATTTCACTTATTTATACATAATGTATGTTCAAGATACATCCACTTATATATGAAGTCTTCTAGTTTCTCATTCTTTATAGCTGAGTAATATTCCATCATATGAAAATACCACATCTTTTTCAACCATTCTTTACATGGTGCGTATTTTGGTCATTTTCAAGCTTTGACAATCAGAAATTGTGCTGCTATAAACATTGGTGCAAAGGGGCTGGGGAGATAGCTCCAAGGCACAAGTGCCTGCTGGGCAAGTGCAAGGTTGTGAGTTTGAACCCCGGTCCCCCCCCCAAAAAAAAAAAATTGGTGCACAGATATCACTATGGTATGATGTTTTTCAGTTCTTCTGGGAAAATTCCCAGCACAGCAAGGGTATAGCTGGATTGAATGGGATTTCCAGTTCTAATTTTTATTTTTAATTTATCTTTATTTTTTATTATTTGTCTTTTTGAGACAGGGTCTCACTATGCAGTTCAAGCTGGCCTTCAGCTCACTTTTGTAGCCCAGGCCTGTAGAGATACGTAATTAGTGTCACACAAAGCAAAGAGCAATAAAACAAAGCCCAGGGACAGCAGTGGTTTGGGAATCCTAGAAAGCTGAGATTCAAGGAGAAAGATAACAGCTTACCCTGGAGGCTTTCCATTAGCCGACTCCACCCTTGCTTGAAACCTTTGTAATTAGTATTTGTGTGAACCTAGCATTGGGCAAATGGAGGTCAGAGATTGTAACATTT
>PVJA010015643.1:0-44961 GCA_004027025.1 Myocastor coypus
AGAAAGAAAAAAAAAACAGGAAAGAATATACTTCTCTTTGGACTAAGAGGAAGCAGATACATATACAATCAAAGGTTTTGCAATTGCAGTGTGCCACCAGTGAAGCTTGTGACATTGGAGGCTATTGAATCTAAGCCTCCTAAAGCTCATCTCACCAATCTAGCTCTGCGTTCCATGCATTGTAATTAAGGATTTTTTTCCCCTTGCTGGGTGGTCAAGGGCAAGTTGAAGCAAGACCTGTATAACAAAACATTCTTTTTTTTTTTTTTTTTGTATCTTCCAGGGTATGACCCTTATTTTTGATTTCCTTTCTTTAACTCCTGTGTGAAGATCATTGTATGTGATTTGTTGTTTATGTTTGTCTGGTACATATTAATAATATAGTTGTTACTTCCTTCCTTGTTTTTATGGTTAGTTGTACTGATCTTAAGTTTCCCTGCATATCAGCTTTTAAGAATGAAATCCAAGGAAGAAATACATTGATAAGTTATTCTAGAAACAAATATATGCATTCAGTATTATTTGGATTAAAATTTAAGTAATTTTAGTTTTTATTTCTTAGAGCAGATAAGGTTAAGGATTTTCTATAATAGCAAATAGACTTCTATAGGAAGAAAAGTTGCATTGCTGGTTAATACTATTTCTATTTCTGAAGCATAGTGTATATTCTATTTAGGTGGGAGAAGAGGGCATAAAAAGTTTTTGCTGTCATTTGTTGAGGCTTTTCTGCATTACTCTCAGGAAATATAAAGATGTGTTTTTCAGACATACTGGGTCCCAAAAGTAGAGCATAGATTTTTTATTTCTTAAGCCAGTTTTGCAGGTTATGTTTACTTTTTGCTAGTGCTCCTGATAATGATGTTTAATGGGTATCACAGTTATGTTCTCATCATTAGTTGAAGTGTTAGGGCAAGCTTTTACTTGCTCTATAAAAAAAATAATTAAAAGCCAATAGTACCTGCCCTGAACCAGACTTTGAAATGCCATATTAAAATGATATAAACTAGGGGTTGGGGAGATAGCTCAGTGGAATACAGTGCTTGCTCAGTAAGAGCAAAGTCCTGAGTATAATCCTTGGTAATACAAAAAAAAAAAAAAAAAAAAGATACAAACTACACAATATCTGTCTTCATTCATATAATAGAAAACTGATTTTTTTTCCTAAAAGTGAAGTAGAATTATTTTTATTGTTAGTTAAGAGATAAAGGAAGATACAAAAGTATATATATATATTTATAAATACATATATATATGTGTGTATATACATATATATGTATATAGTATGTTGCTTTTTATATAAGGGAAATTGGAAAATACACATACACATTCTTAAGTGGTATGGGAATACTCAGTAATTGAGTAAGTGAATAAATGATAGCAAGAAATATCAATAAAATCCTTTGGTACTTCATGGAGGGAAAGTAATTGGTAGGCTAAAAGTTACATCTAAGAAAAGTCATGACTAATATGAGAAGTGAATATAACCCATATATCACTATAACACTTGGCTAAAAGAAAAAACTTGGAAGAGTAACATGCTTCTTAACTGATTGATTAATCATGAGTTTTTCATTATGTTTTCATTCTAGAATGAAAATTGGACCTTAAGATTCCAATAAACTACTTTTTGCTTATTGAAATTTCTTTTGCATTTAGGAATATTACATGATGGATAACTCTGATGCCATTAATTTTCTACCACCACTTTATAAATTATACCATGACCAGGATCTTAATAATACCCTTGGGGCCCGGCGGGATGGCTCAGTGGTCTAGAGCGCCTGCTTGGGAAGGCTTGGGCGGCTTCAGGGACTGCGGTTCGATCCTGGGCACCGCATGCTGCGCCAGCCCTGCCCTTGGGGCAGGCTGAGCCGGCCATAAAAATGAGTGAATAAACAAATAAAGGTTCTGAAACAAGAAAAAAAAAAAAAATAATAATACCCTTAGGAGGATATTGCCAGTAGAGTTTAAAGAATACCAGTTGCATTCTGTCAAACAGGGAAACTTTCCCAGAAATTGAGCTCTGATAAGTTAGAGAAGCTAACATAATTTGATTCAGAAAATTATGTTGGAAAGTAGACAAATTAATTCTCTATTGCTTATGGGAAAAATCTCAAAATAATAAATTAATAATTTACCGTTTCTGTGGCTTAGAAATCTAGGAGCAGTTTAGCTGTATAGTTCAGACTTGAGATCTATGAGACTGTAGTTATCTGAAGCCTTGTCTAGGACTGGTAGATTCACTCTGAATGTGTCTCACCAACATGTCTGTTAATTGAAGCCCTCAATTTGTTATCATTCACTGGCAGGGAATTTTAGTTCCTCATTATGTGAACCTTTCCATAGGACTCTTGGCTGTTTTCATAGCAAGTCAGCAGGTATCCTCTTCTAGGGATGAGACGTAACGCCCATAGAGGTGTGATTAAAAAATACAGTACATGTTTAAATTTTTAAAGAATTGTTACTATAAGTTGGGTGTGGTGGTGCACGCCCGTAATCCTAGCACTTGGGAGGCTGAGGCAGGAGGATCGATGTGAGTTCAAAACCAGTCTGAGCTGGTTTGTGAGCTCACAAAAGTGAGCTCAAGGCCAGCCTGAAATGCATAGTGAGACCTTGTCTAAAAAAAAAAAAAAAACCCAAACAAACAAAAAAAGAATTGTTACTATAAAAGATACATTCATCCCCATCAAAATACTCTCCCTGGTTTTGAATACTCTCTCATTGTTCTTGCCACTTTCCAATGCAGTTCTGGAAGTTTCTCTTTTGTGAGTATCTTTAAGTATGCTGTTGTGGTTCCCCTAGTTTCCTGAATTGGTTCAAAATATTTACCTTTTATGGTCATTTTGACTGGGGAAAACCAAAAGTTGCATGGTGCCAGATCCAGTGAATAAAGTAGGTGAGGACATTCTGTAATGCTTTTATGAGCCTGCCTTTCAATTGCCTGGCACTGAGAAAATGACAAGAATGATGGGATGTTTGTTTGAAGCAAGGAAGAGTTCTGAAGGTGATGTGTCTTTTACTATAATTTTAAAAGTTTAAGTGTTCAACTATATTTGAATCTCACCTTGTACACACAAATGCATGCAAACATGGAGGCCTCAGTGTCTTATGACAAGTTGCCATCATTTTCACCACTCTGTTTTTTTTTTATAAAGGAAATCACCAAATATAGCTCACACTATAGAGAGGAGAAGGGAAATTAGGCTTCAGTCTTTGAAAGGAGGAATATCAGTGAATATGTCAGCATATCCTTAAAACCATTACACTTGTAATCCAGCACTTGGGAGGGTGAGACATGAAGATTATTACAAGTCTGAAGCTTGTCTGGACTACATAGTGATATAAGGCCACACATAGTGAGACCCTGTCTCCAAAAACGGTAAAAATTATAAAATATATACTTCTCTCTCTCACCTTTTTTCAGTTCTTGATGGTAAAGACAATCACAGTTAATGGAAG
This sequence comes from Myocastor coypus, assembly GCA_004027025.1. Lineage (NCBI taxonomy): Eukaryota > Metazoa > Chordata > Mammalia > Rodentia > Myocastoridae > Myocastor > Myocastor coypus. The sequence continues at coordinate 3,460 of PVJA010015643.1, forward strand.
GATTTTTTTTTTTTTTTTTTTGTGGTACCAGAGATTGAACTCAGGACCCTGCACTTGCCAGGCAAGTGCTTATTCTGTTGAGCTATTCCCTGGCCCTCAGGAAAGGTATTTTTGAAGTATTGTCTTTGAAGAAAATAGTTTAGTAATCAGCTTTAAGTATTTCTTGTATAGAATCTTTGGTGAGTCCTTTAGTTAGAATGCAGTGTTAAACAGTCCAATAGGGCCTAAGTTCAAACCAGTCAATGTTTTGTTCTCTTATAAAAGACACCAAATATCTCACACAGCTTTTATGCAAATACTAATTAACATTTGGGCTGGAGAGAGATTCCTCGGGGAGGAGTGGCCAAACTTGCAGTACGAATTTGCTGTAAAAAGCCATGGAAATAAGATTTTTTTTTAAAGTAAAGTTGAGTGGGTAGCATAATCACTCACAGGGTCTGGGAGCGCATTAATCAGCCCTCTTATCTGTGTAAAAAGAATCTGGAACAAATGTATGTAAACTGTATAGCATAGGTAATCGCAACTCTCCACCTGAACATTTCTTTCTGTACCTCATTCTCTGCACACATTATTGGAAACAGCTTTGCTTAAGTAACATAACCAGAAATAAGAGAAGCCAGCCAAAAAAGAATCATAGTATTAGGGCCAGTGCGATAGCTCAGAAGATTGAGTGCCTGCTTTGGCAAGCAGGGAGCAGGGTTCGATCCCCAGTCCCCCATGCCACACACCAGTCCCACCCCTAGAGCACTCTGAGCCAGCAACCATGCACACCTATAATCCCAGTGCTGGGAGGCTAAAAACAGGAGGATCACTACAAGTCTGAGCTGTGTAGTGAGATCCCGTACCAAGTATATAAGTGAAAAAGAAAATCATAATATGTTTCCATTCATTTGAAGTTCAAAAACCTGTAAATTTTAGCTGTATTATTTACATATGTGGCACTACTACTACTACAGAAGTGAGCCCAAGGCCAGCCTGAGCTGCATAACTAGACCCTGTCTCAAAAAGACAAAAAAAAACCCCAAAAAACAAAAAAGTAATAGTCCAGGGCCTGGAGGGATGGCTCAGTGGTCTAAAGCGCCTACTTGGGGAAGCTTGGGCAGCTTCACGGACCGCAGTTCAATCCCTGGCACCACATGCTGCACCAGCCCTGCCCTGGAGGCGGGCTGAGCCAGCCATAAAAATGATTGAATAAACAAACAAAGGTTCTGAAACAAGAATAAAAATAATTAAAAAAAAAAAAAAAAAAAAGTAATACTCCAAGAGGCGGTGAGATGGCTCAGCAATCTAAAGCACCTGCTTAGGCAAGCTTAGACAACCACAGGGAACCACGGTCCAATCCCCAGCATCACATGCTACGCCAGCCCCATCCCCAGGGCAGGCTGAGCCAGCCATATTAAAAAAAAAAAAAAAAAATTAATAGTACTCCAATAAAAATACCTTTTGGGTGCGCTTGTGTTTCTTCAGAGTTCATTTGTAAACTTACTGGGTCATAGAATGTCCACATTTAACGTGCTGGCCCCACCCCAGGGCATGCTGGGACAGCAATTGAAACTGGGCATGGTGGCACATGGCTGTAATCCCAGCTCTTGGGAGGCTGTAAACAGGTGGATCACTATGAGTCTGATCTAGTAGTGAGACCCTGAACACCCTGTAGACCCTTTCCTAAAATACAAAAACAAAGAATGTTCACATTTAAAATATTAGTTATAATTACAGAGCACTTTTATTTCCCATCAGGGTATTAGAGTACCCCTTACCCGTGGTATCAACTTCCAATACTTTTAGACTCATATGTATATGTGTGTATTTGCGTATGTATGTGGGCCTAAGGATTGAACCCAGGAATACTCTTCTGCAAAGCTGCATACCTCACTATTTTATTTTGAGACAGTGCCTTGTTAAGTTGTCCAGGCTAGTTGTAACTCACATTCCTCTCTCAGCCTCTTGAGCAGCTGGGGTTACAGGTGTACACTACCATACCCAGCTAGGCTTTTTAACACATTCATGAAGGGGCCATTATTAGTATGTCTTGCTGCCAGATGAACCATCTTGTGGTACATGCATTACTGACCCATCTGGGTGGCCTGGGACAGTTGTATCAGATAAAATAATATGCCAATGGAAACATGTTAAATTTTCATTGATTTGGTGGATGAAATGAGAGTCTCCTTGTTTCTATTTTTGTTTCCTTGTTTACTTAGTGTAGCTGAGAATTGTTATATATTTACATTGACCTTTTAGGTCTCTTTACTTTGAATTACCCATTGATATTTTGGTTTCTTTTATCAAATTGATACAGAGGACGTCTGTAAATGTCCTGAATATATATTCTTTGGAAGAAGTATTTGTGGCTGGGCTATTTTTCCAACCTGTACCTTTTATTTTTGCTATATAGGAATTTAAAATTCTTAGCCAGATGTGGTGGTACCTGCCTGTAATCTCAGCTCTTGGGAGGTTGAGGCAGGAGGATCATCATGAATTCAAGGCCAGCCTAGGCCACATAGCGAGTTTAAAACCAGTCTTAATGATATAGTGAAACCCTGCTTTAAAAAACCAAGCCAAAATGAAAGTTTAAAATTCATATTTAGTCATAATTTTTGTTTCATTCATTTATATTCCATCACTGTCCTAGATCACAAATATACTCTGTATTTTATTCTAGTATTTTTATATTTTTAAAATATAGTGTAATGTAAGGAAATAACCACTTTATCCTTTAAGAAATTGTTAATCTTTTTACTACTGATTTGTAACATCTTTATTATTATTAAGTTCCTATATAAGCAAGGCTTTATTTTTGGACTATCCTGCTGCATGATCTATTGTCTTTTTTTTAAAAAAATTATTTATTATTCTTTTGATACAGCATCTCACTACACAGCTTGGACTCTAGTCATTCTCCTGTATCAGCCTGCCCAGTGCTGGGATTATAGGCATGCGCACCACACACAGTTTCGGGCCAGCATGGTGTGTGGTACTAGAGATCACACTTGGGACCTTGTGCTTATGAGGCAGGCATTTAGACTGCTGAGCTATCTCCCCTCTGCCCTTTATTGTCTTTTATTCAGATACCAAACTCTTTTAACTAATTTAGATACATGGTATATTTTGGTAGATGATAGAGAAGTTTCCTATGACTTTAGAAATTTAGAAATTTCCAGTTTCTTTATAAAATCAGAAAGAGGGGCCGGCGGGATGGCCCAGTGGTCTAAAGCCCCTGCTTGGGAAAGCTTGGGCAGCTTCAGGGACCGCGGTTCGATCCCCAGCACCACATGCTGCGCCAGCCCTGCCCTCGGGGCGGGCTGAGCCGGCCATAAAATGAGTGAATAAACAAATAAAGGTTCTGAAAAAAAAAATTAAAAAAAAAAATAAAATCAGAAAGATGAAATTGGGGCAGTCTCTGAAGAAATAATGTATGAGTTAATTCTTTAAGAACTGGCCAAAGTTCAGCAAGCAGAAATCAAAGGGACAGAAGTGAAGAATTAGGAATTTCAGTTTCATGTTCAGTGAGTCATGGATGATTTGAGAGCACTGTCAGGTTAGCCTCCATATGGTGAATAATAGAAGTGGAATCCAAGTGAGCCAGTGGAAGATGAATCTTGTCCTAGCATAGCTAATCTGGATGTGACCTAGTAAAGAGTGGGAAGGCATCCTTCCTACAAGAGATGTTTGAAGGAATAGTCAGTCAAAGTTTATGGTTTATTGAAAGGGGAGTTGAGGGAGAGAACTCAAAAGTTGAAGGTGATGTTGTGGTTAGATGATTTCAAGAAGAGGATAGAGCTTGATTTGTGAGAAAGAGCTGGTTTGCCCAAATATGCAGGCTTGATTTAGGCATATTTAATTTTAAGTAGTGGTAAATACCCAGTTAGGTATGTCTGACAGGTAGTTCAACATAGAGAACTAAAGTTTAGGAAATGTAGACCCAAGAGAACCAAACTCCCTGAGTAAAGTAGAATTTAGAATATGGGTAGAAGGGTCTGTTTACAATAGGAGAGCCAGAAGTGATGACACAGTTATGTAATCCCAGCACTTGGGAGGGTTAGCCTAAGTGATTCCTAGGTAATTTAATGAAATTCAGGCCCACCTAGACTACTGTCTTTAAAAGAAGGAAGGAAAAAGAAAAGAAAAAGAAGAAATGCAAAATTTTATTGAGTAATTAAGTTATGAAGCTTTGAGGTAATCTGACCCATTTTCTCATATTACATAGAAGAAGCACATGTTTAAGTGGACAAAGTGATGCCCAACATTACATGGTCAGTTGTGTAAAGATATATAGATTTACTGATTATATATTGATACTGTTTCTACTTCTTTCATTTCTGTATGTTATACTTACCTATTTCTAGTAGTGCTTTTTCCAAGAACACTATCTCATTATGTTGTTTTGTTCCTTGTATCTCTGGTGTATGAAAACTTCTGATAGGTTTAAGGATACCTAAACAAAGAAGCTCTTGTATGCCTATGGCAGCTTCTGCCACCATGACAGGAACTGCTAATTGAAATATCATTTCTAAGCTTTTTCTGATGAGAGACGGAGAGATGGAATATTATGTGTAGAATTACAGAAATTCTGTAGTTCTTCTAGAATAGACTAATATCAATAGTGGGTATCATTTATCTATATTTATTTTGTATATGAAATAACATTTAGTGGTTTATGTTATTTTTACTTTGTTACAAAGTCCCTTTGAAGGTAGGGAGTTACTAAAACATAAACTGATAGGATGATAAAATCCACTGTATAAATGAGGAAAGTAATGTTCAATGAGAACATTGTTAACCATTAACTACTTTTTAAGTGGTTAAAGGAAACAAGATTAGTGTCAGAACCAGCATTCAGATTTAAAGTACCTGACTACAAAGTGCATGATCTTCATCGCTGTGCTGTACTGCCTTTCTTGGCATACCTACAAGGGATAGATATTTAGGGAAGTGTTAACAGTGGCATCTGAGGTAAAGTCTTGCTCTGTAGACTGAAATTCACAAGTATTTCCACTATATAAATTCAGTGGTGTATATTTTAGGACTAAATCTTATTTTAAAATACCCATATTGCTTGGATACTTACTTCTATAAATAAGATACTGAATGCTGGCATGTAATACTTTTTCTTTCTGTACTATGCTATTTCAATGGTGGATTCAGAGGAGTTGTTTTCTTTTTTTTTTTTTTTGGTGGGACCAGGGTTCGAACTCACGACCTTGCACTTGCCCAGCAGGCACTTGTGCCTCGGAGCTATCTCCCCAGCCCCTTAGAGGAGTTGTTTTCTTTTCAGAGAAACCATGCCAGATGGATCATCTGGATCGAATTCTGCTGTCTGGTATCTATAATGTACGCAAGGGAAAGACCCAGCTGCATAAGTGGGCTGAACGTCTAGTTGTTCTCTGTGGTACCTGCCTTATTGTTTCTTCAGTGAAGGATTGTCAAACTGGAAAGATGCACATTTTGCCTCTGGTTGGAGGAAAGGTAAGTCTCACAAAGATGAACTCTTTTGTTTGATCATTAAGAAAATTAAAGAATATAGCTCAGTGGGTGGGGACTTTGCTAGCATAGGCAAGGCTGTGGATTCAGTTTCTAGCACTGAAGGAAAAAAAAGAAGAAAGAAAATATCACATAGCTTTTTATAGTTTTTTGCATCTTTTCAAACAAGGCTACCATTAAAGATTATGTCAGATACTCACTGAGAGGTTGAGATTATCCATTCCTCCAAATTCTCCCAAAGAACAGTTTGCTGAAGGCACCCCATCTCTACTGCTATGCTTTAAATGTTTTTGCTGACAACACTAAGAGTAGACCAGAACTAGGGGTACTGTCATTAGAAACAGCCTGTGGAAACTAGAAATAGCTGCCAACATCTATCACCAAAATGGATTCTTTCCTGCCTTTCTTTTTTTTTTTCTTTTCTTTCCTCATTAGAATAAAATTGAGAGACTAGGGTGCTCATGAGCCTCAGTTTGGCAGCCAGGGAGGCATGCCACTTACATTTGTCCTAGAGGATTCTACCTGCCAGGAAAGGAGTTCATTTGCTAGCTAGAGTTAGAGAGAACCATAAATACACACATTAATATTTATAGACAGTCATAACCAGTGTGAATTTAAGAGGACTTCCTGACAAAGCAGGCTTATGAATTTATGCTCTAAAGCATCCAATCTGATCCAAATACACAGTAATGTAGATAGGTACATGTATTAAGAGGGTAAAATCTAAGCTAGCATAGTTAGGCTTAGAAATGGACAGTGGTTAGTAGATCTGAATCTATAGTGCTGTTGGATAATGGGTTTGAAAGGTTATTGTGGCCCAGGAGTACAGCTCTTAGAAGTATCTGAGTTAAAAGTCCTCTTCTTGGGGCCCGGTGGGGCTCAGTGTTCTAAAGTGCCTGCTTGGGGAAGCTTGGGTGGCTTCAGGAACCGCGGTTCTATCCCCGGCACCACATGATGCGCTGGCCCTGCCCTCGGGGCGGGCTGAGCCGGCCATGAAAATGAGTGAATAAACAAACAAGGGTTCTGGAACAAGAAAAAAAAAAAAAAGTCCTCTTCTTGCTGTCTATCTGTGTGTCTGTCTTTCTCTCTCTCTCTCTCTCTCTCTCTCTCTCTCTCTCTCTCTCTCTCTCTCTCTCTCTCTCTCTCTCTCTTCCTTTCTTTCTTCCTTTCTTTCTTTCGTACTGGAAGTCAAACTCAGGACCTTGTACTTGCCAGACAAGGACTATGCTGCAGAGCTACATCCTCAGCCCTAGTTCTCTGCTCTTGATGGGTGATCTGGGCCTGGAATTATCTCTAGTATCAAATACAGTATCCCACTATTTCCACTATATGAAACCTATTTCTAGGAGGCTGAAGGACAATGTGAAGAAAGTAAATAAATTGCTTGACAGGGAAGAGGTGAATGAGGATAAAGCTGGGGATTTGTGGAAAGGAAGCAGGAAATAGAGCAAGAAAGGGAAAGAGAAGTTAAATCTCCTTTTTTTTTTTTTTTTTTTTTTGTGGGACCAGGGTTCAAACTCATGACCTTGCACTTGCCAGGCAGGCACTTGCACTGCAGAGCTATCTCCCCAACCCCTGAACCTCCTATTTGAAGAGTCTCTAAAGTGAATGCCACAGAAACACAGAAAGCTTATATTAGAGAAAATATCCATTCACAAATTTAGTAATCAGAAGATTAGTGCACTTTAAATTGAAATGGAAATAAGCATCTTAAAAAGACTTAGATGGCGCACGCCTGTAATCCCAGCACTTGGGAGGCTGAGGCAGGAGGATCGATGTGAGTTTGAGACCAGCCTGGGCTACAAAAGTGAGCTCAAGGCCAGCCTGAACTGCATAGCGAGACCCTGTCTCAATAAGACAAAAAAAAAAAAGACTTAGAAATAATCTGTTTAGGAATGCCCAAGGTAGAATAAAAGAATAAAAAGGGGAACATTCTTTTTTTTTTTTTTTTTTTTTTTAAGGAAGGAAAGGTTTATTTAGCTCACAGTTTGTGGAGGTTTCAATCCATATTCAGCTGGCTCAAGGCTAAGTTGAACATAGCAGAGAGCATCCAGTTCATGACAATGGAACAGTGACAGAATGGTGACAGAAGCAACTGACCAGTCAGGGAAGCAGAGAGCAACAGTCCAAGTCTCTCTCTCTATATCTCTTTAAATTACATCAGACTCTACCTTAGCTTATCTGCCTCAGGCCACACCTATAATTCCCAGCAGTACTCAGACCTATAATCTCATCAGTACTAAAACACATAATTCCAGTGACTCATGAGTCAAGTCTCAAACTCTAGAAGTCCCTGCCCCATGATGGCATGAGGCTTTGTGGGGGACAACTTGACATAAACCATAATACCCCTCAGTCTTTTGAAACCTGCACAGTTCTCTTTGGTTGTGTGAGTCTTATTTATGGGGAGGGATGAGGAGACTGGGCAACTCCTAAGAATCAAATCCTGCCTGGATAGGAAGTCTGTCCTCAGGAGGGAAGAAAGAAAGACAAAGAAACGAGCATGACTGGGCCATGGCTGCCCTAACACCAGGCTAGACGTCACTCCAGGGCAAGTCCCTGAGATGCTTCTGGGGGAGACCAGCATTTGAATACGTGGATTGGGTCACACCTCCCCAGGGCAGGGCAAAGCACTAGAGGGCCTGAAAAAGGAGAGAGGCACGGCACATTGAATTCTCTCTCATCCTGGAGGAACATTCTTTTTAATAAAAAAAAAAAAAAATTACTGTATTTAGCTATCAAGAAGTGAATTAGAATATTAGAAATGATCCAGGTGGTGGTGAAGCCCTACATATAATCCTAGCACTTCAGAGGGCAAGGCAGGAGCATTGCTGTAAGTTTGAGGTCAGGGTGGGCTATATAGTGAGTTCAAGACCAGAATACAGTCACTAAAATTTAAAACTTAGTAAGTGGATAGTCAGAAGTGGTGGCTCATGTCTGTAACCCCAGCACTGTGGGAGAGTGAGCCACAGGGATCCAAAGTTTAAGCTCAGCCAAAACAATTTAGTGTTTTATGTATCAAACTAAGAAGTAAAAAAAAGGGGGGACATAATTCACTGCAAAGGCCCTGGATTTACTCCCTAGTACTGTGAGAAAAACAGAGCAAAACTTAATAAGTAGAAAAGACAAAGAGAAAATAGAGTAACAGTAAAAGGATTTTTGTACACTCTTATTTTCTCTCCCTAATAGACTAGAATTTTGCTCAGACTAGTAGTATACCAAGCAGCATAAACTTTATTTATCAGTGAAAGAGGTGGGGGGCGGGAGGGGATGAGGACAAGAAAGGAATTATGTTACATTATGTACCAACTCCCCATGAGGATTGTGATTGTGATATACTAGAAACGTGCTAACAAAAAGTGAAAGTTGAAGAAAAGATGTATTTTGTATATGCATCCACTCGCTTAATGAATATAATCATTATGTATTGCAAACATGTACTGATAGAAGATTATTTTTAAAAATCACATCTGCCATCGTCTTTTGTAGTGGCTAATGAGAGTAACAAAAGTTTCCAGGTGAAACTTTTAGAAAAGCACTTTAAAATGGGACAGGTAGCCAGGTGTGGTGGCACATACCTGAAGCTGGAGGATCACAAGTTTGAGCCCAGCATGGGCAATTTAATGACTTAATGAAATGCTATCTCAAAATAAATTTTAAGAAGAGCTGAGAATGTGGCTCAGTGTGAAGGCCATGGTTCATTTCCCAGCAGTGGGCCAGGTGGAAAGGAAGAAGTATAGATGTCTTAACTATTTGTCCTACTTTGCCTTCCTTTGATTTTTGGGGTGTTGGAGGTAGCATAGTTCTGTGGTGACTGAGTTGTCAAGCATGAGGTGAGTATGGATGTTTGGAAAGAAGGAGCCTGAGTTCTACTTTTTTTTTTTTCTTTCTGGTACTGGGGATCAAACTCAGGACCTTGTGCTGGCCAGGCAGACACTTATTCTGCTGAGCAATCGTCCCAGCTGCTAGTGTGAGTTCTAGAAATGCAGGTAAACATGAATGTTCAGATTAAAAGTATACTGAGGATGGAGTAGAAGACATATAAAAAAAAAATCTGTAGATACATTGTAGAATATAAAGGAGCAAATCATAAAAGCTTCCAGAGAAAGCCAGATGCAGTGGTGTATGCCATGTCCCAGCTCTTTGGGAAGCTAAGATAGCAGGGTAGCTAGAGCCAGTTTGAAGCCATCCTGGTCCATGTAGCAAGACTCTGCCTCAAAACAACAGGATACTTCCAGAGAGTAAAAAGTTACCTATAAAGGATTAGTGGACTTACAGCAATTGTCCTATCAAAAATAGGTTCTAGAAGATTGTTTGGAGAGTTGCTGAAAAAATGTCAACCTTGAGGTAGGATAGAAGTAGTAAATAATTTTAAACATAAGAAACACTGTCAAATGTGTATTTATATATTTTATTTTTTTAATCTGGATATATCTGACTTATTTTGACAGAGATGAGAAATAGTTCAGTGACTACACAAGGCATCACCAAGCATCCTGTTCCCCTACACCAAGAAGTCACAGCACTCAGATCTTTTCATCAGTGAGAATGTGGGGGATGTTGAGGGATTTCTTCTTCCCCTGCCAAACCTTCTGTCACATAAAACAAATGTGGGAACTTATGTCCCCGTGGGCTGCTGCTGTGTAGTGATAATCCCTGGGGCTTAGGAATGGCTAACCATGTCATCTTCCCACTAGGTTGCCTCAGTTGGTGCCAGCTACAGGACGGTGGTTCCATTTGGGGGCCTGTATGTTGGGGTAACTGACCCAAGCACCTACTTCTCTGTCACAGCTGTTGACTTTTGCATTGAAGGTCTGTCCTTGTCTGTGGGTCCTGCATGCTGCAGAGGGACTTCCCAGTACTTCTGGCCAGCACTTCTCCCCATTTCTCATAAGGCTCCCCCAAACTCTCCACTGACGGTCCCCATCCTGCCTCTTGGACACAGCTGATTTGCTGCCTCACTGGAGCCCCTGAAGCTGGTGGGGTGCATGGCAGAGGATGGCTGGTGGACTGCTTCCTCTTAGCACAGGCTTCATGTATGCCTGTGGAGTGGTCGTATTAATGAAGCCACAGCCCTGGGAGGTGCAAGTCCTGAAAAGCAAGGGTTTGATCACAAACTGCCCATCTATTAGTTCCTTCTTTTTCCTTCCTTCCTTCCTTCCTTCCTTCTTTCCCTCCCTCCCTCCCTCCGTCCGTCCGTCCGTCCGTCCGTCCTTCCTTCCTTCCTTCCTTCCTTCCTTCCTTCCTTCCTTCCTTCCTTCTTATGTTACTCCCTACCCCACTCCTTCCTTCCTTGTCTCCAAGCCATCACTCAGCTCCTGTCTCCAGCTGGGCATGAGACTCCAGACACTGGGGAGGAGGTGGCAGGGGGAGCCTGACCCAGGAGGCTGAGGCAGAGGGCACCAATGGTCAGGGAGGACCTGGGCTGGGCTGGAAAGATGATTGAGGAGCCCTCTGGGGAATTAAATCTGCCCCATAGCTTCAGGTAAGGTAGCTGGTGTGTGTGTGTGGAGGGGAAGGCACCTGTTGCCAGCCCTTTGAGCTTGGGTCTCGCAGGCACCTTTACTTCCATACGAGTTGGTCTTTGCTGTGGAAGAGTAAACTGAGTCCCAGCAAGGGCAGAGATGTGTCCCAAGTCACACAAGGCTATGTGAATTTATATATTTTATACCAGACAAATTATCATATAAGAGTCAAAGCAAAAAATACGAAACAAAACTAAACAACCTTGCCCCCCATTTTTCTAAACTAACGTATTCTCATTAAAAACTGCAGCTGGGTATGGTGGCATACACCTAAAATCCCAGCATTGGGGGCTGAAGCAGGAAGATTGCTGTGAGTTTGAGGTTAGCTTGAGCTACATATAAGTTCAAGGCGAGCCTATACTGCACAGTGAGATCCTGTCTCCAAAAAAGAGCTACAGATATACTTTCAAATCCACTCACCACACCTCCTCCCCCCAAAAAAGAGAAAGTAAATTTTCTTTCTTTCGTTCTTTCTTTCTGTTTCTTTCTTTCTTTCTTTCTTTCTTTTTTTTTTTTTTTAGAATTTTTTATTTTATTTATTTATTTTTTATTTCTTGTTTCAGAACCTTTGTTTATTCACTCATTTTTATGGCCGGCTCAGCCCACCCCAAGTGCTGGGCTGGAGCAGCGTGTGGTGCCGGGGATTGAACCGCAGTCCCTGAAGCTGCCCAAGCTTTCCCAAGCAGGCACTTTAGACCACTGAGCCATCCCGCCAGGCCCCTCTTTCTTTCTTTCTTTCTTTCTTTCTTTCTTTCTTTCTTTCTTTCTTTCTTTCTTTCTTTCTTTCTTTCTTTCTTTCTTTCTCTGTACTGGGGATTGTTCTCAGAACTTTGTGCTTTCCAGGCAGATGCTTATGTTGCTGAGCTATCTCCTCAGCCCAAGAAAACAATAATGGAAAGAAAATTTAAAGAGAAAGTATAGCCGGGCGTGGTGGCGCACGCCTGTAATCCCAGCACTCGGGAGGCTGAGGCAGGAGGGTTGGTGCGAGTTCGAGACCAGCCTGGGCTACAAAAGTGAGCTCAGGACCAGCCTGAACTGCATAGCGAGACCCTGTCTCAAAAAGACAAAAAAAAAAAAAAAAGAGAAAGTATGAGTTGCAGACATTGATAAAATGTGATGACAAATTTAATACTGATTATAAAACGTTTTAAATTTTATATTCCATCTAAGACCATACTGTCCTGAATAAGAATACCATGTATACTGATATTCTCAGTAAGTAAAGTATAATACTGTCTTGGGATAGGATAGAAACACTTGAGTAATTTTTTTCCCAGAACTGGGGATTGGCCTTAGGCCCTTGCGCTTTGCCTGGCAAGCAATTATTCCACTGAGCTATCTCCCTGGCCCCAATAATTTTAAACATTATAAGAAACATTGTCAGATGTGAATTTATATATTTTAAGAGTAATAATAATAAAAAAAAAAAAACCCAAACAGAAAGAAATGGGAAAAAAGAACAAAATAATTAGCATGGTAAATTATCACAAACTGTAGTGATAGAGATAAATCTAAATATCTAAATAATAGTATATAATAATTGCAATTGTCAGATTTTTATTTAAAACCTAAAAACCCTCCTATTTGGTCTTTTTTTTAAATTTTTTTTAATTTTTATTTATTTTTTTCTTGTTTCAGAACCCCTATTTGTTTATTCACTCATTTCTATGGTTGGCTCAGCCCGCCCCCAGGGCAGGGCTGGCGCAGCATGTGGTGGTGGGGATCGAACTGCGGTCGCTGAAGCCGCCCAAGCTTTCCCAAGCAGGCGCTTTAGACCGCTGAGCCATCCCGCCGGGCCCTTGGTTATCTTTTTGAGACAGAGTCTCACTATGAAGTTCAGGCTGGCTTTAAACTTGCAGTTATCCTGCCTCAGCCTCCTGTCTGCTAGGATTATAGGCAAGAGCCAACATGCCCAGCTCCTTCTATTTGGTCTTTATAAGAAACATACTTAAAAGAAGATTGACTATTATTAAATGATGAGGAAATGTATACTATTCAAGTAACAAAAGAAAATTAGGCTATCTTGGCTTTCCTCATGATAGCCTACCCTGTTTCTTCCAGGTTGTAGTTTTATTTTGCCTTTTCCTTTTTGATTTGATCTAAGCTCACTCTGCAGAGCCACTGTCTCCCTTACCCTTCACTTCTACTTTTTCAGTAAACTTTGCCACTTAAAGAAGAAAATCGGTGTGGTTATATTTTATGATCCACAAAAACCTATGAATGTATATAACGAAGGGTTTCTTTTCAGAATATATAAAGAAGTTCTGCAACTCCCAGTAATAAAAAAGACAAATTATCCAATGAGAAATGGGCATGAGATTTGAACACCTTACAAAGAAGATAAACAGATGTCAAATAATCACATATAAATACCCTCAACATCATTAGTCACTAGGGAAATAAAAATGATAGTTATAGTAGGATATTACATACCATGAATGGCTAAAATTAAAAGACTTAATACCAAATTTGAGGGGGGCTGGGAAGATAGTTCCGTGGCATAAGTGCCTGCCTGGCAAGTGCAAGGTCCTAAGTTCGAACTCCCGTCCCACAAAAAAAACAAAAAACACTAAATCTGGCAAAATGTGATTAAACTGAGCGTTCATATGTCCTTGTAGGAAAGAAGTTACTTTGGAAAAGAGTTTGTTGTTTTCTTTTAAAATTAAACATGTTTATCAGATGATGTAGCATTTCTGTTTCTGGTTACTTACCAAGATAAATGAATGTATATTCTTATAAAAACTTAGCAGTGACTATTCATAGCAGCTTTACACTGGCTCCAAATAGAAACAACTCAAGTGCCTGTTAACTTGTAAATTGATAGATAAGTGTAGTATATCCTTACAGTGAGTACTGCTAAGTAGTAATAAAGGAATAGAGACAAGAACAAAGATAACCCTGGAAAGCATTATTGTAAGTGAAAATAGCCAGATCCAAAAGTGCATTTGTTGTGTAAATTCACTTATGTGAAATAAAAAAGCAAAAATTGATAGTTGATAGAAAATAGATCACTAGCATTAGGGAAGAGGTTTTACAAAGGGGCACAGAAATTTGGAGGAGTCACAGGAGTGTACTATTCATTTATAAAAGTTCATCAGACAGTTCACTTAGAATCATTGAATTTTAAAAATCTGAATTTTGAGTCCTTAAAAAGATTTTAATGGAAAAGTATAGGCATAAAGGGATTCAATATAAAGTGATAAAAATTTACATTAATATTTAATAATGCCAAGTTTATACATATGTAACAGTGTAGTTTCAACATATAATACAAAAATTAATTGTAGAGAAGTTGAAAAATTAATTCCTAGTAGGAAATTACAACTTTTCCTCAATATTTGATGTTATATGATTCTTTATATTTTTCTATGTGGAATATTTCATAATAAAATATTTAAAAGGAAAGATTATTTTAAAATATCATTTATTGTGAGAGTGTTTTGACACTCATTCAGTGACAGTGATTACTAATAGAATGGTTAGGTTGTGAGTATCACAATCGCATATTCTGATAATTATTCAATTTTAGTGACTCCTTTTAACACAATTCTTTTTTGTTCCAAGTATTTTGTGTTTCTGCCACTTGCTTCAGCATTAAGTTGGCACCAGAAACCTAATGATTTACCAGTATAACTTACACATTTCCAGTTGATTTGCTAAGATTCAACAGCTATGACATGCCAAAGTAAGATGCAGAAAAAGTGGGTGGTTTCATAACTATAAAAAGAAAACATCTTCATCAATGCTTTACACAGGTTGAGTTGTTTGTGTTTGGGGGAGAGATGCTTTGAAGAGCTGATTTTGTTCTATGAATTCCTACCACCATCCCAAATAGGAATGGGGGATGTTCTTGCCTCTTCTTAAATCTAGTGAAAGATGTTTAAATAAAATCAAAGGGAACATTATAAGGGTTCCCCAGCAATAAAGGAGATATCAGGTACTGCTACTTACCTACTAGCTGCTGGGGCAGAGCAAAGAGGCCCAGCTGATGGATCCAGATCATTGTACTCCTTGGCTTCTTTAGTGTCTCATTGGCAGATGGAGGAGGGAAGGGAAAGGGGAGGGAGAAAGGTGGTGGTGGGGAGTAAGGTAGGCAGAAAGGGAGGGGAGTGAGAGAGTGCACGCTTGTGCAGAGAACGTAAAAGAGCCATTGTTTGTGAGGTGTGCATTCGTTTAGATGTTCAAACTTACCTATTAGCACACTAGTATTGATTGATCAATTGATTGGTACTGGAGATTGAACCCAGGGCCTCTGCACTGAGCCACATTCCCAGCTTATTTGTTGCTTTGAGTAGTCTCAAATTTGAGATATTCCTGTCTCAGCCTCCTGAATAGCTAGCTGGGAGTAAAGGTATGTGCCACCATACTCTGCTACAACAGTAATTTTTAGAACATTTTTATGGTCAAGAAACCCTATTAGTTTATGCAGTTTCCTTACCAACTTTATGCAACTTTGAATGTACTTTTTCTCTCTGTGAATTTACCAATTCTGTCACTTCATATAAATGGAATCATAAAATACATGGCTGTTTGTGATACGCTTCCTTAAGGTATTCTGTAGCATGTATCAATGCTAGGTCACATCTTGTGTATTCATTCATTGGTAGACATTTGGAAAGGATATGTTTTTGGCTGACTCAGGCTGCTTTAAGAGTGGGTCTCATGCTCCATGTAGAGGTGGAGATTGAACCACAGTCCCTAGTGCCTGGATGACTTTGCCGAATCATATACTCTAATCAACTGAGCTACCTGGGAAACCCCCTTATTGGTAGACATTTGGGTTGCTTCCATGTTTTGGCCATTATGAATAATGCTGGTATTAACATTCATTGACAATGGGGCCCAGCAGGATGGCTCAGTGGTCTAAAGCGCCTGCTTGGGAAAGCTTGGGCGGCTTCAGGGACCTCAGTTCGATCCCCAGCACCACATGCTGCGCCAGCCCTGCCTTTGGGGCAGGATGAGCCGATCATAAAAATGAGTGAATAAACAAACAAATGTTCTGAAACAAGAAAAAATAAAAAATAAATAAAAAAAACCCAAAAAACATTCATTGACAAGTTTTTGTATGGATATATGCTTTTATGTAAATGTGGGAGTGGAATTGCTAAGTCACATAGTGATTCTGTGTTTAACCTGTTGAGGGACTGCCCAGCTACTTTCCAAAGTGACCATACCATTTTACATTCTTACCAGGAATGTGATAATTCTAGCTTCTCCACATTCTTCCAAGACTTTTTTTTAAAGACATGACTCTGTAGAGCCCAGACTGGCATCAAATGTGTGGTAATCTTCTTGCCTTGTTTCCCAAGCGCTGGGATTACAGGTGTGCACCACCATGCCCAACTTTGCCAAGACTTACTATACATGTTTTTTTTTTTTTTAACATGTGTGTTTTTAATGTTAACTGTCCTACAAGGTATGAAGTGATATTGTGATTTGGATTTACATTTCCCTGATTGATGGCTAATGATGTCAGTCATCATTTCATGGGTTTATAGGTACATCTTCTTTGGAGAAATGTCTGTCAGTTCTCTTGCCATTTTTAGGATTGGGTTATTTGCCTTACCACATTTTGCTTTTTGATTGGGATTTCCTTTTAGTAGTTCTGGTTTTCTCCCCTCCTCTCATTCAGATAGAAGAAGTAAAGCGACGGCAGCACTCCCTTGCATTCAGCTCAGCTGGAGCCCAGGCTCAGACCTATCATGTCAGCTTTGAGACCTTGGCAGAGTACCAGAGATGGCAGCGACAAGCATCTAAGGTGATACTGGTCAAATTTCCTGATGTGCCTGTAGGAATGCAGGAGTCCAATAGAAATGTACAGGTAGTCCCTAACTTCCGAACGAGTTCTGTTCTAGGTGAACATTCTTAAGTCAAATTTGTTCATAATCCTACAAAGTGAGTCTTAAGAGTGTACCTCCGAATCTTACATAGTATATCTGTGAATGTTTGTAGCCCAAATATTCATTAATCGGGAACTTGTATTTTGAAACTGAATTTAGGCTTAAGATAGTAAATTACAATTCCTAATTCATTTCTAGGTTTTTCTTAGCATTTAATGGCAAGTAATGGAATTCCTTCAAGTTTTTAATCATAATAAAACATACTATCAAGTTTTTTTTTCAGGTGAATTACCTTCATGCCATCTCTGTGAGGTAGGGTCTTGGAAGCAAGGCAGAACAAAATTTGAACTTTGTTTTTTTTTTTTTTTTTTGAGACAGGGTCTCGCTATGCAGTTCAGGCTGGCCTTGAGCTCACTTTTGTAGCCCAGGCTGGTCTCGAACTCACACCAGTCCTCCTGCCTCAGCCTCCCAAGTGCTGGGATTACAGGCGTGAGCCACCACGCCCGGCCAAAATTTGAACTTTGAAGGAGTTGAGATACAGTGAGATTTCATGGCTTTCCTTCAGCCATAGTATTCAGTGATTTATCATTATTCCGTAGCTTGTAGCCCAGTGCTTCTTGGTCAGTACGTGGTTGGAGCAGCCTTCATGAATTAAACTCTACAAAATGAAGTTATCGAAACAGTGACATAATTCTGTCACAGACCATTATTGTATCTGCTGAGGATAGTTAGCCTTTCAGGATAATTTCTGCTTTTTTTAACTGTTAAAGATAAATTACTATACGAGTATACTGTGATCTTCAGATTCTCTTCTAGACATCTTTGCATAAGAGATTGTTATAGTGTAATAACATGCTATCAAGACATGGAGTGGCTTTTCTAGCAATAAATTGTTCAGATCCATTTTTTATAATTCTTACTTTATGAACATATTTTATAAATAAAAACTTTAAGGTTTTTGATCTATTGAATTTTATTGTTATATTGTGTTGATTATAAAATGTACTGTAGCTAGAACTTGTTTCAATTTTAAGTAGCTATTCTTCTACCTTCTTAAAGAGAAGTTAATGTTTTGTGCATCTTTGGCATGTTTAGTATTGTAGTGTATACTTGGTTGTTTAGTTTTGTACTCACAACAGATAAAGGAACTGGTAAGCAGCAAGCCCGTGTGCTTGTGGAAGTTTGGTCGTCATATCATACTATTTCAAAGTCTTTTGTATATTCATTTTGGTTCATTTTAGCGTTGCTTCTTGAATCAGGTTTTTTTCCCTGTTTGTTTTCCAATAGGCTTTCATTATGTATTGTAGGCTGTCCCTGGGAATTTTTGTTTTGTTTTGGTACCAGCAGTTGAACTCACGACTTTGCACTTGACATGCAGGCACTTGTGCCGCTGAGCTATAATCTTGGCCCTGTATGCTGTCCTTGAACTCCTGTGTAGCTCAGGTTGACCTTGAACTAAGTTAGCTGATCCTCCTGCCTCAGCCTCCCTAGTGCTTGGGGTGCTGGGAGTGTGCCACCAGTCTCAGCTACATCTTTATGATTTGTATTTTTTTAACCTTTCATTTGAAGACTAAAGTTTATGTCTTTTTTTTTTTTTTTTTTTTAACAGCTTATGGTTTTTGGGAAAAGTGAAAATTCACTGGTTTTTATGAATGAGTTTTTTGTGACTCAGGATGTAGCTCACTGTTAAATCACCTGTCTTGTGTGCACAAGACTATGGGCTCAACCCCCAGTATCACCAATTAAAAAAAAAAAAGAAGAAGATTTATCTTTTTCCTTTCCTAGTTTTTAGTCAGTGACTTTTTGTTGTAAATGTCATTCTGACTTTTGCTAGGTGATGGATCATTGTCAGAACTATCTCAGAAGGCTCTTCTCTTTGGCCTTACTTAGGTGGTGTCCCAGCGAATCAGTACTGTGGATCTCTCATGTTACAGCCTTGAGGAGGTTCCTGAACATCTCTTCTACAGTCAAGATATCACCTACCTCAATCTGCGACACAACTTCATGCAATTAGAAAGACCAGGGGGCCTTGACACACTCCACAAGTATGTGGAGAATAGGTTTCCAGAGCAGATGTTGAAACTGAATTGTAACTGTTACAATTGTAGTGGCTTATATTGTTAAGTGAGCATGTCTGTTATATATCCATGGGTAATGTGTGAGGCAAAGAGGCTTAAGTCCAAGATCATGCAGCTTTGATGGTTCAACCCCTTTTGGGGGCCAGTTTGCATCAGACCATGGCAGATAGTTTCATGGTGGGAGTCCATGTGAGAGAGAGATTGCAAAGCAGACAGAAAGCAAAGTGATTTAGGAATTGGACTTGCTCTTTTAGAATAACCTATTTTCTTGAATAGTATCTCACTCTTAAAAAACCAGCATTGAGCACAACAATCCCCAATGGCTGATTACCTTTCATTAAAGATGTACCACTTCTAAGTTTTAGGTTGCCAGCACATAAATAACTTGAGGGCGGGGAACCACATCTAAACCATAACACTTAGCTCTCCTCCCCCCAAAAAATGTTTAAATTTTTTTGTGTTTTGAAGTAATGGCAAGTGTTTGAATTAGTATCAAACTTAAATGACTTAAAACAGATAAGCCTAATTTCAGGAATTTCCAAGTCTGGGCTTTGTCTTTCTTTTGTATCTACTCTTACCGACTTTTTTTTTTTTTTTTTTTTTTTTTTTTTTTTTTTTTTTTTTTTTTTTTTTTTTACCTGTAGAACCGGGGATTGAACCCAGGCCCTTATTCTATTGAACTATCTCCCCAGCCCTTTTAGGGACTCCTAAGTCTTGTCACCTATGAAACCTAACTTCCATTACAGAAGTACCTTCATCCCTAGGGGACTATATCTTACATATTTTTCTGTTTCCTTGATAGAGTATATTCTCCCATTCCTACCCTCATTTTACTCTATGTCCTTCCTCCACTTACAAAAGGATGGGTGAAAGCTGGATGTGGTGCATATTTATAGGTCCTAGCTACTTAGGCTGAGGTGTGAGGGTCACTTGAACCCCTGAGTTCAAGATAAGCCTAAGCAACACCCCATCCCCCAATAAAGTGAGTATGGCAGCACACATTTGTTTTTTCCAGCTACTCAGAAGGATGAGGCAGGATTGCCAATTTGTGGTCATCCTAGACAATTTAGTGAGTATATATCTCAGTGACAAATAAAAGGCCTGGGGAAGTAGCTCAGTGGCAAGTGTGATGAACTATTTATTTATTTATTAAAATAATTTTTTATTTTATTTATTTATTTTTTTCTTGTTTCAGAACCTTTGTTTGTTTATTCACTCATTTTCATGGCTGGCTCAGCCCACCCCGAGGGCAGGGCTGGCATAGCATGTGGTGCCGGCTATCAAACCTCGGTCCCTGAAGCTGCCCAAGCAGGGGCTTTAGACCACTGAGCCATCCCGCTGGGCCCCTGAACTTATTTTTATAATGCAAAAAACAAAAACATGAAACAAAAGGATGGCAATATCTAAACGTGGTATAAAACACTGGGCTTCTGGTTGAGAAGGAAGAAACTGCAAATGAAAGTACTCATAGTGGTTTAAATTACACGGTAGCTGAACATGGTGTTACATTCCTGTAATTCCAGCATTTGCCATAGGAAGGTACCACTGTGAATTTGAGGCCAGCCTGGGTTACATAGTGAGTTTAAGGGAAGCCTGAACTGCATATTGAGGTCCTGTCTCAAAAAACAAAGAAAATATTACATGGTGATCAAAAAGATAATTCACAGCCAAGCATGGTGGTGCAAACCAGTAATCCTTAACACTCTGGGAGTCTGAGGGAGAGGCATCATGTTGTAAGTTTGAACTGAGCCTGGCCAATTTGGTGACATGATGAGACCCTGTTTAAAAAAAAAAAAAAAACAGTTGGGGGAGAGATAGGGATATAAAAGACCCTTGGGTTTATTATCCATTTATTGCCAAAAGAAGAGATGTACATTAAAATGACATTTCATATTTTTTATTTAGTACTTTATAACTCTAGAGTACAGGAATAGATTTTATTTATTGTGTTACATAAATACTTTTTATCTTTTTAATGTATTTGGTACATGGTACAGAGTCTCCCAACATAGCTTAGATGCCTAGTGATCCTCCTGTTTTCAGCCTCCCCAGCTCTGGGATTATGGGCATGTGCCATCACACCCACATAAATACTTTTTTTTTTTTTTTGTCTTTTTGAGACAGGGTCTCGCTATGCAGTTGAGGCTGGCCTTGAGCTCACTTTTGTAGCCCAGGCTGGTCTCGAACTCGCACCAATCCTCCTGCCTCAGCCTCCCGAGTGCTGGGATTACAGGCGTGAGCCACCACGCCTGGCCCACATAAATACTTTTAAAGTGTAAACCTACATTTCGTTGTGATATATTTTAATATTTGTTTATAAAAATCAAAACAAGCTATAATGTTAATAACATCAGCTTACAGTATTTCCTTCTAGGACTAGATCAAAAATTCTGAAGTCTAGGCATCTAGTCAGGAATAATCAGTAATCAAAGTCAGGTCATTTGGAGATCAAACATTGAAAGTTTGGGTCAAGAGCATCCAAGTGAAGTAGCAAGGATTCACATGTAGGAGTTTGTGATGGATCATTGTTGCAGGGAACAGCACCTCAGACTTAACCACCTACACTTACATGATAAAACTTGATGTTCACATGCTTCCAGAGTTACTCAGGTCAACTTACTTTATGACAGTACCATCACTATTTAGGACAGTGCAAATTCTTCTACAAACAAAACAGAAACACTAAAAATGATCATTTTGGGGCCCGGCGGGATGGCTCAGTGGTCTAAAGCGCCTGCTTAGGAAAGCTTGGGTGGCTGCAGGGACTGCGGTTCAATCCCCGGCACCACATGCTGCGCCAGCCCTGCCCTCATGGAAGGCTGAGCTGGCCATGAAAATAAATAAATAAACAACAACAACAAAAAAAGTTCTGAAACAAGAAAAAAATAAAATAATTTTTAAAAAATGATCATTTTATGTTTTGTATCAGACCATACAGTAAAATGTTATATATTTGTTTTTAGGCTCAACTGGTCCATTCATTTTTAAGAGACTTTTGAGGCAACATAAGTATGATAAAAGAAGTTGCTTATAATGAGGTTTGAGCCACTATTTGTTAGCCATGCCTTTGTATGAATTAAGTTTTGAGAGAATCTTGATATACTACTTACTTGTAGAAATTTAATAACAAAAGATTTCAAGTGTATCAGATATGACTCGATACAAAGCAATTGTACCAGCATGAGCTGTTCTTCCAGATTTCCTGTCTTTTGAGGACAAAGAGAACTAACTGCCTTACCACTAGACCTTACCACTGAGCTTGATAGCATGGACTATGCATTAGTCATCTTGGTAGCCTTTGTCCTCACACAATATTTGGCACATAGTGAGGGATTTTTATGGAACAAATGGAAACAGATCACTTAAAATAGATCATCTGAGGCCATTGATGTCTCTTGTAAAGATATATAAGAGATTATTGACTCAGTATATATATTTGTTTTTGCTCTTTAGATTTTCTCAGCTGAAGGGCCTCAACTTGTCCCACAATAAACTTGGGTTGTTTCCTGTTCTGCTGTGTGAAATTTCTACTCTAACTGAGCTCAACGTTTCTTGTAATGGATTTCATGACCTGCCAAGTCAGATTGGCAACCTGCTAAAGTAAGTATCTGATTTTTACTGGATTTCTCTTTTCCCTTACAGGATAAATAGTTGTCTGATATTTGGACTAAAAGTAGTGAGTGTCCTTTTGCAGTAAAATAAATCACTAATTTTAGAATTCTGGTTAGAGACAGTGTTTGATGTGAGAGATCTCTATGCTTCCAGCAGTGACCAGTGCCCCCATTTCAGCAACAGAGATACTGACTCTAATGTTGTCTCTGCTCCTTCCTCCCTTCCTCCTTTCCTCCCTTCCTCCCTTCCTCCTTTCCTCCTTTCCTCTCTTATTTCTCCCTCCCTCCTTCCCTTCCTCCCTCCCTCCCTCCTTCCTTCTTTCCTTCCTTCCTTCCTTTTTTCTGTTAAGTCTGTATAGGTCAAGAGTTAGGACATAAACCTTTTCAGAATTGATGAATAGTGACAAAGTCAGAATAAATAACTCTAGTTCTATTAATTTGAATGAAACCTTTCATAAAGTAGACCTTTTCTCCCTCCTTCAGTCTTCAAACACTCTGTCTTGATGGCAACTTTCTGAGTACGTTACCTGAAGAATTGGGAAATCTGCAACAACTTTCTTCCTTGGGAATTTCCTTCAACAACTTTAGTTACATTCCTGGTGTTTATGAGAAACTCACAATGTTAGATAAAGTGGTTATGGCAGGAAACTGTCTGGAAGTCTTGGACTTAGGAGTGCTGAACCGGATGAACCATATCAAGCATGTGGATTTAAGGTGAGGCCATTCTTTAGTACACTTTCCTTTAGCTTGATACTACTGGACTTTTATGACTGCTTTTTATAAAGATTTAAAAACATTGGGATTTTAGGGCTGGGATGTAGCTCAGTGGCAGAGAGCTAGGCTCACAGGTGTGAAGCCCTGGGTTCATTCCCTAGCACTGCAAAGGGGGGAGGGCACTTTAGAACATTGTAGAATATTTTGAAAGCTTCATTTGTCATATACTAGAAGAGAGATTAAGGATTAAGTAGGTGTGTCACATGATATAGACCATCAAATTGCCTTTGACAAAGGTTGTTCTGACTTACTTGCTAGCAGGAATTTCTGTTTCCTCCATCTCTGTGTTGGGTTTTAGTTGTTTTTTTCCTTGTCGGTAGATGATAGAAGTAGTTTTTATTGTTGAATTGGCATTTATTAAGGGTAATTAAGGATGAACATTTCTTTACATGCATATTATTAGTATTTTGCAGTTTTCCATAAATGACTTTTTTCTATTAAGTCTTGAGGTTTTTTCTTGGAAACATTGATTATAATTGAAATGTTGAAGGTTTCACTAACAAGTTTGCATGATAAGTTTATTTTCTAGTCATAATAGTGGTACAGGACACTTACTGAATGTTACAGGAAACCATTAATGTGCCTTGTAAATAAATAATAAGAAATTTCTTGAAAAATAGGAAAATGAGATTAGGCCTGTGTGCAGCAAGTCATATACTTGTATGGGGAAGAATCAAGAAGTTATTTTATAGAGCTTGCCTTTGAACCATTCTGTTTCTTTGATTAGTGTCACAGGAATCTTAGCACAGGGACAGTAAGCACAACAATGGGAGGAAGGATACCTGACTCCTCTCATAACTACTTCCCTACCCATCCACTCACCAGAAGCATGTTCCTCTTTTTTGTCCTTCACTGCCACCTACCCTTACTCAGTGCTTGGATGTAGCTATTTATCTGTCTTGTGGTAAATAGTTGTACAACAGATGTAGCCCCTTACTACCACACTTCTAACTGGGAATTGAAATTAAACCCTTGTACATGCTAGGCAAGCACTCTAGCACTGAATCACATACCCAGCTCTCCTTTCTCTTTTTTTTTTTTTTTTTTTTTTTTGTGGCGGGACTGGGGTTCAAACTCGCAACCTTGCACTTGCCTGGCAGGCACTTGTGCCATGGAGCTATCTCCCCAGTCCCTAAAGAGCATTTTTAAAAAATTTTTATTTTTTTTTCTTGCTTTGGAACTTTTTTGTTTGTTTGTTTTTATTTATTTTTATGGCTGGCTCAGCCTGCCCTCAGGGCAGGGCTGGTGCAGCATGTGGTGCCGGGGATCAAACCAGGGTCGCTGCAGCCACCTAAGCTTTCCTAAGCAGGCGCTTTAGATCACTGAGCCATCCTGCCAGGCCCCTCTTTTCTTTTTCTTGAGACAGGATCTCACTAAGCTACTCACACTGGCCTTAAACTTGCAATCCTTTTGCTTCAGCCCCCCAAGTAGCTATGAATGCAGACATGTGCCACCACCCCTAGCTTTTCCTTCTGTTTATTTTAATTTGCATATGTATTTGTTGTCTGGATTATGTAACTTATCTGCATTTTGAGTTTTTTTAAATGAACCATTTGTGGTCTGTAAACAACTTTTTTTCTCTCTCTTTTGAGACAAGGTTTTGTTATACAGTTCAGGCTGCCCCTGAACTCACTTTATAGCCCAGGCTGGCCTCAAATTAGCAGTGATCCTACTGTCTCAATTTCCCAAGTGCTAGGGTTATGGGGATGTGCCACCATTCCCAGCCCACATTATTAAAATTAGGCAAGTTGGGCCAATGAGACAGCTCAGTGGTCTAAAATGCCTGCTAGGCAAGCTTAGACAGGCGCAGGGGACTATGGTTCAATCCCTGGCACCACATTGCTGCACCAGGTCTGCCCTCAGAGTGGGCTCAACTGGCCAATAAATAAATAAATAAATAAATAAATAAATAAATAAATAAATAAGATAGGCAAGTAGTAAAATTCATAAGTTATTTAAGAAAGAGAGGAGTCATATCTCTTGCATTTTTCTTTTAACAAACACTAAATAGATTTAATTATTTCTTTATTTCTGAATATTAAGGATGAATCACTTAAAAACTTTGGTTTTTGAAAATCTGGAGGGAAATAAGTATATCACGCACATGGATTTGAGGGACAATCAGCTGACTGACGTGGATCTTAGCTCCTTATGTAGCTTGGAGCAGCTGCATTGTGAGCGGAACCAGCTGAGGGAGCTGACACTGAGTGGCTTCTCCCTGCGAACTCTCTATGCCAGTTCAAACAGTGAGTTCTCTTGCAATTTTTTATTTTTTCTCTTTTAGCTCTAGTCTAACCTTTCTAAGAGATAATGACATTTGTGGTACTTTTCTGCTGCTTTATAAAATGGAGTTTGTGGCTCATTGAAGTTTAGCTTTATCTTTTAACTTTGTTGTCAGTAATTAAGTGCTTGAGGGATATGTAAAAAGACAAGACAAAATACTTCGAGATTCCTTAAATGATTATATTATGCAAAATATGCCCCAAACAGAGTATCATTACTACTCTAAAATAGGGGTTGGTAAACTATGGCCCAGGGTTTAAACCTACCATACTATCTCTTTTTCTTTCCATAATGAATGGTCTCTACAAATGTTTTGCTTTGCTTTGCTTCACTTTGCTTTACTTTGCTTTGCTTTTGAGACAGGGTCTTACTGTGTAGTTCAGACTAGCCTTGCACTCACTACGTAGCCCAGTCCGGCCTCAAGCTATGGTGATTCTCCCACCTCAGTCTCGCAAGTGTTGTGATTATAAGCGTGAGTTACCACTCCCAGTTTTTCCACAGTTTCTTTATTTTTAAGAGACAGGGTCTTGCTATGTAGACTTTTTGTTGTTCTTCTGGGGATTAAACTCAGGACCTTGTGCTTGTTAGGCAGATGCTTAATGTTATATAGTGTTTTTGTTTGTTTGTTTGTTTTTGTTTTTGTGTTCTTTTTTGCTATATAATTTGGACTGGCCTTGACATATAGGCCGACCTCATATTCGTGACCATCCTCCTGCATCAGCCTCCTGAGTGCTGGGATTATTGGTGCGTACCACCATGCCTGGCTTCCTACACTTTTTAATGGTTGGTTTAAAAACAAAAAATTCTTGAGACATGGAAATTCTATAAAATACAAGTTTCTGTATTCATAAAATTTTATTGGAACACAGCCACAGAGATTGATGTACATATTGTTTACACATCGTACTTCTATATTAAATTGGCAGAATTGATTAGCAGAGAAACCGTATTATAGTTCACAAGGCTTGAAATATTTATTGTGTTGGGGCCCAGCGGGATGGCTCAGTGGTCTAAAGCGCCTGCTTGGGAAAGCTTGGGCGGCTTCAGGGACCGCAGTTCGATCCCCGGCACCACATGCTGCGCCAGCCCTGCCCTCAGGGCGCAGGCTGAGCCGGCCATAAAAATGAGTGAATAAACAAATAAAGGTTCTAAAACAAGAAAAAAATAAATAAAATAAAAAATTCTTAAAAAATATATATATATTTATTGTGTTGTTTTTTACAGATAAAGTTTGCCAATCCGTGGTCTAGAAGCTTGTGGTGGCTTAATCTAGAGAAAGAAACTCCCTGTTCCTGTAGGGAATTTGCTCTAGGAATATTTATCAATGGAAATAATCTTATTTGTTGAGGCCATTCTTTTGGTGGAATGCTTCTTTACCATAGATGTTACAGTTACTTTTTCTGTGTTTAAAGAAGGAAAGGATGAAATCTTATCTCAAACTAAGAAATGAAAAGGGTTAGAGATGTAGCTCAGGGGTAAATGCTCCTATGTTCAATTTTCATTACCATTAAAAGAAAAGGGGTGTTGGGGGCAACTATGGTTTCATCAATATCAGAAAAATAAAAATTTAAATGATATCATTATGTGCTCATTAAGTAAAAAAAACTTGGTGTAATCAGAGGAGGAGAAGTGTCTAATGGAGCCATCACATGTTGCCAGTGAGAAACTTGACCATAAAACCATTTCAGAGAGCAATGTGACCATGCTAGAGAAGCTGAAGATCCATGCAAACCATAGTCTAGCAATTCCTTGCTTGTAATATATTCTAGAGAACAAAAAGATGTTATAATGAAAGAGAAAATGGGATTGTCAATAGGAAAATAAATCAGTTGTGATATATTTATGCAGTGGAACATTGCATAGCAGTGGAAATGAATATACTACCCTTTGTGGATTGATGTGCATAAATCTCAAAAACATTTTTTTAACCCAAAGGAAAGTATACACACAGATACATACATACATACATACATACGTACATACATACATACATACACGTATATCATAATAGTTATCAAGATTTAAGAGTGGGCTGGCGAGATAGCTCAGTGGTCTAAAGAACCTGGTTAGGCAAGCTTAGGCAGGCACAGGGGACCACATTTCAAGCCCCTGCACCACATGCCAAGCCAGCCCTGCCCTCAGGGCAGGCTGAGCCAGCTCCCTCCACCCCCACAAAAAAGATTTAAAACAGAATCATTGTTTTCTTAGCTGTAAGTATGTATGGAGCATAAAAAAATCCACAGTAGTGAAAAATTCTGTGATTACCTCTTTTTATATATAGTATTTTAATACTGAAAAAGAGGAAAAAAGGTTTTTTTTGTTTTAAGATTTGTTAAAAGTTGCATAATAGTTGAAAGAGTATTCATTTAATTTGGTTTTCTGTATCTGAAGAACATGTTGTTAGGATGTGGGAAAGTTAATCCCTAATGTTTTCATTACCTCTTATATTATAGAAAATTCAAATTGTGGCTTAAATTAATTGCTTGGATAAATAGAGGGTCACAACCAATAAATATTGACTTCTGCTTTGTATGATACTGTGACATGGTAGTAGGTCCTTGCCATGGAGAAATTCCATATCAGATCGATCTATTTCTTTAATCTAGAAAGTCAGCCCTATTGGGAAAGATCTCATTAACTTACAGGTAGTTATTAGATTTTATCATAGAAGTGTGTTCTAAATAGGACTTGTTTGAGGTTAGCTAGTTTGTTTGCAGACCCTTTTTTTTTTAAGTTACTGGGCATTAAACTTTAAGCTACCTCCCAACCTTTTTTTTTTTTCAAATTTTTAAAAAAATGTTTTTAATTTTTGAAACAGGTTCTTGGGTTGGGTTCAGTCTTGTGATTCTCTTGCCAGTGTGCCACTGTGCCCGGCTCAGAGAATTGTTCATTTCTGCAACCTAGGAGAATTCACATAAACAGTTGTTGTTTTGATGCTTCAAGGTAAAGAACCCAGCTTTACAAAACAAGTTACCTAGAGGATCATAGGAAAAGACACTCAGCTTTATTCTTCATCATGGTTATACAAATTGAAAGCCCTAAGTATTGCCATTACATACCTACCAGGGTGACTACAGTGGCAAAGACTGAAGATACCAGTAGCAACTGTTGGAAGCATAATTTTTTTTTTTGTTTGTTTGTTTACTTATTGATTGCAGGACTGGGGTTCGAACTCACAACCTTGCACTTGCCAGGCAGGCACTTATGCCACAGAGCTACCTCCCCAGCCCCATAAGTATCTTTCTTTATTTTTAAATTTTATTTATTATTTTTTAAAGATTTTTTTTTTTAAACCCTTGTTTGTTTATTCACTCATTTTCATGGCCGGCTCAGCCTGCCCCAAGGGCAGGGCTGGCGCAGCATGTGGTGCCGGGGATCAAACCGCAGTCCCTGAAGCCACCCAAGCTTCCCCAAGCAGGCGCTTTGGACCACTGAGCCATCCCGCCAGGCCCCTGGAAGCATAATTAATACAATCTCTTTACAAAGCCCTAGGCTCATTCTGAACATAAATGCTTATATTAATTCGCAAAGACACAGAGTGAAAAACATTTATGAAATACTATTCATACTCACCCCAAGCTAGCAAACACTGAATGTCTATCACCTCTAAACTGGATAAACAGTGACATATTTACAACTTTATATAGATATGAGAATGAACTATAATCATATGCAATGATATGAATAAATACTACAACCATACTGTGGAGTGAATGAAGCTAGACAAAAAACTTATACATATTGTATGCATTCACTTGTGACAACAAGCAAAAGCCATCTATAGAATTCAAAGTCAGGATAATTAATGTTGCCCTTATGGGGCAGTGACAGACGGACGGTAACAAGTTGCTTCTGGAAGCTGGTAACACTTCTGTTTATCTGCCTGTTGGTTCCACTTATTTTTCAAGACAAACCAGGATCAGTTAGCCAAAGTGATTTTCCAGTAGTTTTTT
The DNA here is from genome assembly GCA_004027025.1 of Myocastor coypus. Classification (NCBI taxonomy): domain Eukaryota; kingdom Metazoa; phylum Chordata; class Mammalia; order Rodentia; family Myocastoridae; genus Myocastor; species Myocastor coypus. Next base: position 33,008 of record PVJA010015643.1, read on the forward strand.
GCTTAGTCATTTGTGTAGATGATATCAGTTTTTCTCTTATTACTTCACTAAACCACCTTTTCCTTGTTCACTCAGTTGCTTTCTTCTTTGGAGGATGTCATTAATGCCCTTTCATTTCTCAACAGGGCTAACAGCAGTGAATGTCTACCCTGTGCCCAATTTACTCACTTCTCTGGAAATCTCCCGGTAAGTGTGTCTCATGAGAGTGGTGCTTGTTTGATTCTCATTAATTCTTTGGGAGTTACAAAGAAAAGGATATCTAAATATGTTGAAATATAGTGATTTGCTTTTTTTTTTTTTCTCAGTTGTAATCAAAGGAGGATTGAACCCAAGGAGTGCTGAGCTACATCCCCAGATTTTTTTTATTTGAGACAGAGTCTTGCTAAATTTCCCAGGCTGGCCTCAGACTTGCTATATACTCTTACATAGGCCTTCTCAGCTGCTGGGATTATAAGCAGGGGCCACCATTTATGAGCTACATAGTAGCTTTAAATTTTTTTAATTTTGCTGGGGAGATAGTTCAGCAGCATAAGCACCTACCTGGCAAGCCCAAGATCCTGAGTTCAATTCTCCCATACCCCCTCCCAAATTAAAATTCTGTTATATTTATTTTTATATTTTCATGACTATCCAATTGACTTTTGGGGAAATAATTATATTCAGGACTGGGTCTACAGGTGTTCAGGGTCTGACTACTAGATCAGACTTGTAGTGATCCACAAGAGCTGGGATTACAGGCACGCACTACCAGTCTTATATTTAGGACTTGATAAATGAGTTTTACTATGTACTGTTACTCATTTTGAAGCTGTGTTAGGCATTTAACATTCAGTGGTTGAGTTTTATAATCTACTGGAAAGATGAACATACAGACAAGCAGTTATGGGCAGCATCATAAATATGGTGAATTAGGGTAAGGAAATAGCTCAATGGCACAGTCCCTCCCTGGCAAGTGCAAGGTTTGAGTTTGATTTCAGTTACATGAAATTAAATGAAATTAAATGAAATGAAATGATCAGCTGTGACTATAGAGTGCTCCAAGCAGTCCTTGGTCACTGGGAAGGGTTGTGTATGATCAGTAGTAGTAAAATAAGGTAATTGGTACAAAATATGTAGTATAGTGCCTGGCATATAATAGTCTCTCCAGCTAAGTTTCTTTTTTAGTTACTCTGTTACTATTATTAGCAAGCTATCATTTTAGATTTCTTTCATCTATTTCATTCTCCCATATCTTAACAAAATTCCAATACAGATCATTACTGGTATTGATATCAGTACTAGTATTAATCATTACCTTTTCCATTGAGCTTAATCCTTGCTGAAGAAAATCACATCCATTTGGCACCAGTAAAATAAATTTCCAACCTTATCTGAAGCTTACTGGTTCTTTTCTTACCACTTTCTTCTAATGTCCTTGGTATATGCTCCCAGTGACACTAGTTCCTTTTTACCCCATTATCTCATGTGTACAAATTTTGCTCCCTATTGGGTTGAGAAAATAGAGGCTGTTGTGAGTGAAATTTCCGTTTCCTATCACCCCTCTTGAGCTTATTGAGACTCATATCCATTCTCAGCTTCTTTCTCTGTTTAAAGCCAATCCAAATGTGTATGCTTTGAACCTCAGCCACTCCTACCACTCTGGAGTTGGTCTCTTGTTGCCCTCTTCTCTTTTGGTTCTTGGAACCACTCCTGTTTTCACCCTTGCCAGGCAGCCACTGTGCTGCAGAACTATAATCCTGGCCCTCTTTCTCTTGTGTGTGTTCAATGTCTTTTTCTAAGTCTGTACAAATATATGTATCTTTTATGTCTTCATAGTAACCCCTGTAGCTACTGCTTTTTAATCACTCTTACCTCTTTTGTCCAAAGTCTTTTCTTTCTTCAATTGGATGTTATTGGTATGCTTTCTATGTACGTAGTGATCACATTCATCACCAAATTCATTTCAAGATTTGCACATATTGCCTTGGTTTCTTCAGTTTCTTTTTCCTTATCTCACCAGTATATTGACACTCATTCCCTTTTCATCAAAAACAGTTGTTTTCTTGGCTGGCTAGTACAATCTGATTTTTTTTCCATGCCACATAGGCCATTGTATCTGTCTCTTTTGTAAATTGCCTTTCTTTAGCTAGCCCCTTCAAAGGTCAGTTATCCCCAAGGTTTCATTGTTGGCCTATTGTACCTGTCACTAGACATGATCTGATTTACTCCAGTGGTTTAGGTGCTGCCAAGTGTCAGTGTCACCCAGATTTCCAGCCCTCTTCTCTCAGCCTCAGATGCATACCTCCAGTCTGCACTAGATATTTTAATGTGCACATCCTAAATACTGTAAATATGTGTAAAATTAAACTCATCATTCTTTTTTTTTTTTTTTTTTTTTGTCTTTTTGAGACAGGGTCTCACTATGCAGTTGAGGCTGGCCTTGAGCTCACTTTTGTAGCCCAGGCTGGTCTCGAACTCGCACTGATCCTCCTGCCTCAGCCTCCCGAGTGCTGGGATTACAGGCGTGCGCCACCACGCCCGGCTAAACTCATCATTCTTTACCTTACTTTAACTTGTTTTGTGTCTGCTTCAGCTTACGTTATTATTGTCTCCCTGGCCTTTAGGCCAGAAGCTTCAAAATAATTTTTTGTCCTTTCCTCTGCTTTCTTCTTTCTATCAAATCTATCTTCAAATCATTTTAATTTTTGTCCCTAAATATTTCTAGAATTCCTTCTCTTCACCTTTTCTCTCCTGTAACTTTATTAATATTCATTAGGCTTTTATCATTTTTTGTCTGTAATTGTAATTTTTTTTTTTATCACTACAGCTACCTCAACAGATATTATCCACAGTGTTCTATTTGAAGTACAAAGCTGATACTGTCTCTCCGCTTTTTGGCCCATGTAGCAGCAAGATCAAGTCACAATCTTTTGGTCATGGTTTACTCTTGATTCTAGTCCGGTTTTTCTGCTTTATCTCTGATTGCTATATCACTACTAACCTGGTTGTTTCCCTCAGGTATCATGCAATTTCTTTCCTAGTTTTTGTTCTCTGTCTTATGGTAGCATCCCTTGGAATATCTTCTTCATATGAGTTCACAGTACAGCTTTCTTCAAATACTAATACATGTGCCATATTTATTAGAGAATTACTCAAAGTGGAAAGCCAACCTGAGCTACATAATGAGTTCAAGAATAGCCTAAACTACATAATGAGACTCGGTCTCAGGACAAAACACTCTGAGATAAACAACTTAAAGGAATAAAGATTTATTTTGCCACACGGTTTCACTCCATGTTTGGTTGAACCTTGTGTGAGACAGAATACCATGAGGTGAACACATGATAGAGGAAACTGCTTACCTCAAGACAGCTAGGAAGTACAGAAGAAGGGCATGCCCCTAATGACTTATCTTCCTTCCATAGGCTCTCCTCCTAAAGGTTATGTCACATCCTGATAGCACCATAATTTGGTGACCAGGCCTTAAACACATGGCCATTAGGGGACAGTCTAAGATCTACACTATAATGTGTCTTGTTTTTCAGTACTGGGCATTGGCTCACTAGGCCTGCTCCTAACTCTCTTTATTTTTGACTTAGGTTCTCACTAAGTCACCAAATAACCCAGGTTGGGCTTGAATTAGTGGTTTTTTTGACTCAGTTTTTCAGTGTGCTGGTATTATGGGTATATAACCACCATGCCCAGCTACACCTTGTTATCTTCACTGATATTTTTATTTATTTTCTATAGAAACCTGCTGGAATGTGTCCCTGATTGGGCCTGTGAAGCAAAAAAGCTAGAACTATTAGATATGAGCTATAATCTTCTCACGGAGGTTCCTATGAGGTATATGTGCATATTTGTATGTGTATGTTTGTGTTTATTTCCCTACATTTGAGTTGCCTTCCAGTGAACATTGAATATCTACTGAGTATTTTGTGGTGGTATATGTCATAAGGAATATAATGATGACTAATATATGATCTGGCCTATAAAGAACCTTAATGAGATACTGTGGGGGGAAAAAGATATCGTGATGTGCATAGATAAATGTTATAAAATGTACTAAGTTGGGCTGGGGTAGTAGCTCAATGACACAGGCATCTGCCTGGCAAGCACAAGCTCCCAAGTTTGATCTCTGGTACTGTATGCTATGCTAGCCCTGGAACCCTGGGTGCACTGTGCTGCCCTGGAGCTTGGTGTTGTGGCACACACCTGTAATCCTGGCTCTGGGGAGCCTAAGACAAGAGGATCATTACGAGTCTCAGTTGTGTAATAAGACCTTATACCAAAAAAGAAAAAAGTACCAAGTTGGTGGCGTACGTTAGTGATATGACATGATAATAATAGTTCTGGGTGTGTGTGTGTGCATGCAAGCACTACTGGGGATTAAATCCAGCACCTTCAGACTGACCAACATCCTCAGCTCTTTTCTTATTTTCTTATTTTTCATTTTGAGATAGGATCTTGCCAAGTTGCCCCACTGAGATTCAAACTTTTGATCCATTTGCCTCAGCTTTCCTGAGTGCTGGATTGTAGGTCTATCAAGACTGACTTAATAGTTAATTTTATAGGATGAGTTATTATGAGCTGAGTAATATCCTAAAAGCCTCACTTTTCTGATCTTAGTTAATATGTTAACCTTATTACATATGTGCTGTCATCTTTATCTTAGAAATTTGAAACTTAAGGAGCTGTTAGTGACTTGTTTTAGGTCATACTTAACCAAGAAATAAGGGGAGATGGCATTTGAATGTAGTCATTCTTCCTTCAGAGCTTTTACTCTTAAGCACAACACTGGGTAAATTGTTGAAATTCAGAAGAATTTTGAATAATTAGATCATGCTTTGTGGAGAAAGTGACATTTAAACTGACCTTTATTAGGTGGTGGGATTTCTCTCAGTGGAAAGGAAAGCAGAGGTACTTGACAGAGTTGGGAGTTTTAGGGGGTACTCAAAACTACTGAATTATAAAATGTGTGCTTATGGAGTTTTAAAATTAAACTAGAGGGGCCAGTGGGATGGCTCAGTGGTCTAAAGCGCCTGCTTTGGAAAGCTTGGGCAGCTTCAGGGACCTCGGTTCAATCCCCGGCACCACATGCTGCGCCAGCCCTGCCCTCGGGGCGGGCTGAGCTGGCCATAAAAATGAGTGAATAAACAAACAAAGGTTCTGAAACAAGAGGTGGATCTGTGAGAGTGCGAGACCAGCCTGGGCTACAAAAGTGAGCTCAAGGCCAGCCTGAACTGTACAGCGAGACCCTGTCTCAAAAAAAAGACAAAAAAAAAAAAGAAAGAAACAAGAAAAAAATAAATAAAATTTTAAAAAATTAAACTAGAGACTTGGTAGCATAAGAAGTCTGAGGACAGAATTGGACAAATAGCTCAGCAGATTAAAGCGCCTGCAAGCAAGCACAGGGGCCAGTAGTTCAATCCCCAGGTCTGTGTGGTACCAACCCTGCCTCCAGAGTGCATTGAGGTGGCAGTTGAGCCTGGGCATGGTCACATGGGCCTGTAATCCCAACTCTTGGGAGGCTGTAAACAGTGGGATCACTATGAGTCTGATCTAGTAGTGAGACCCTGAACACCCTGTAGACCCTTACCTAAAAAAATAAAAATAAATAAAAAGTCTGAGCACAATCTTTTTTTTTTTTTTTTTTTTTTTTTGTCTTTTTGAGACAGGGTCTCGCTATGCAGTTGAGGCTGGTCCTGAGCTCACTTTTGTAGCCCAGGCTGGTCTCGAACTCGCACCAATCCTCCTGCCTCAGCCTCCCGAGTGCTGGGATTACAGGCGTGCGCCACCACGCCCGGCTTGAGCACAATCTTTATAGAGTCAGACTGTAGCATTTACTATTCACTGGCAAGTTAATCTTTCTGAATACTGTTAAATGACTGACGACTGACACAGTTTAAGCACTCAATAAATAGTTTTTATTTTCTTTTTGGGGGGAGGGGCGGGAAGTAGCTGGATTGAACTCAGGATGCCAGGCATGTATTCTACTAAACTATCTTCCCGGTCCCTAGTTTTTCTTGTAATGAAATCTTAGTATGAATTTATTATATTAAATCCACAGAAATTTTTAGTAAATGTTATCTAAGCTTCATTTCTCTCTAAACTTAAAACTTAAATGAGCTTATTCTAGAAATTGCTTTAGCTGAGACTTTGGTTCTACTTTGAGAATTCACCTTTTCTCAAAATGACTTTATAGACTTGGTGGGCAGGTGGTGGGTAGCATATGGTCTTGCTGTTTTCTTGGCTCATGTATTTATTAGTGATTATACAGTCTACAATGAATGTGTTTATTGAATCACTTGACTAATTTTTAGTTAAATTGCCTAGGACAGAATGAAAGAAAGATTAAGTATATTTTTATTTATTTATTTTTTTTGTAATGTTCTCCCTCAGAATTCTGAGTAGCTTAAGTCTTAGGAAACTGATGGTGGGACACAATCATGTCCACAGCCTTCCAGCTCTGGTGGAGCACATCCCCCTGGAGGTGCTGGATCTCCAGCATAATGTCCTCACCAAGCTGCCAGACACTCTATTCTCCAAGGCCTTAAAGTGAGTACCAGGGGATTTTTGTTCTTTGTTTTTAGTATAGCAGAATCATTGACTAAAAAAAAATGCATTGGTTTGTCATTGAAGTGATTTTTGGAAATGTATTTATAAGTTGACCTGATATTCCAATTATAGGTGGAAATTTAGTTGTAATTTTTATGAAAAAGATGGCAATGTTTTAGGAGGTAGTAATCTCTAATACAAAGTTGAAATAATCATCAAGCAGACTAGAACTGAAGTTCAGAGGCCACGAGCAAGATCCTGGTGGCCGTGGATCCCATTGGACAGTCCTAGCCAGGCTGCTTTGACTACATGAAGATGGGTTTTGTCATGGTTTGCACCATAGGATGGTGGCTGGAGCATTCTTTGGCACCTTTTCTTGTCTCAGGATCAGAATTCAGGGTTGAGAGCTGATGGGAAGCATTGGAAAAACCATGATGCAGGGTGACAGCACCTTTGTCACATTCATGGCCATTGGGATGGAAATATAATGCTAACTAGGACAATGGTTGCCTACTACATCTACACCTTCCCATCCATCCCAAATCCTGTTCTATAATAAAAGTCTTTCTTCTTAGAAAAAGAAAAAGAAATAATCATCAGGAAGTTTATGTTTATAGATAATTTCATATAGGTTGGAAAGACTCAGGACTTTCATCATAAAAACTACATACAAGCTGGGCGTGGTGGTGCACGCCTATAATCCTAGCACTCAGGAGGCTGAGGGAGGAGGATCAGTGCGAGTTCAAGACTAGCCTGGGCTACAAAAGTGAGCTCAAGGCCAGCCTGAATTGCATAGTGAGACCCTGTCTCAAAAAGACCAAAAAAAAAAAACTACATACAGTTACTGAAACTTAAAGAGAAATTGCAACGTTCTGATGTAGTTTCTTTGGGTAATGTTCAGCTTTTGCACTGGGAGGAAAAATATATACTAAGTAACTGCAAACATACTCAGCCACCTTGTCTTTGACAAAGGAGCCAAACATGCTTACTGGAAGATAGATTCTTTAACAAAATAGTGCTGGAAAAACTGGCTCTCTACATACTGAAAACTAAAACTTGACCCAGATCTATCACCATGCACTAAAGTCAAAATGGATTAAAAATCTAAACATTAAAACAGAACACTCAATCTCCTAGAAGAGAAAGTAAGAGAAAATCTTGAAGACATAGGGGTAGACAAGCAGTTCATGAACAAAAATCAAACTGCACAAGTTATACTTCAAAGAATTAACAAATGGGACCTTCTCTTACTGAGATGTTTTTGCACATCAAAAGAAATTACCAACAGAATGAAAAAAACAACCCGCAATTTTGGAAAAGATCTTAACTAATAAGCATCCAGACAAAGGTCTTCTCTTTAGAATTTATAAAGAGCTAAAAAACATTAAGGCTCCAAAATTTAAAGATACAATCCAGAAATGGACAGCCAAGATGAACATACACTTCTCAGAGGAAGAAATATTCGAGCAAATAAATACATAAAAGACTGCTCCATGTCACTAGCCATCCATGAAATGCAAATTAAAACAACACTTAAGATACCATCTCACCCCAGAAAGAATGGCTACGAGAAAGAAATTGACCAACAAATGTTGGAGAGGCTGTGGGGAAAGAGGAACACTTCTCCACAGCTAACGGGAATGCAGACTGGTGCAGCCATTATGGAAATCAGTGTGGAGACTCCTTAAAAAACTAAGACTGGAAATCCCATTCAATCCAGCTATCCCCCTATTGGGAATTTTCCCAAAAGAACTGAAAACATAGTATCATAGTGATGTATGTGCACCTTTGTTTATAGCAGCACAATTTGTGATAGCCAAATCTTGAAAACAACCAAAATTCCCATCACCTGAAGAATGGATAAAAAAGATATGGTGTTTTTATACAATGGAGTATTACTGAGCTATAAACAATAATAAACTCAAAACCTTCATATATAAGTGGATGCAAATTGAAGATATACCCATAAGTGAAATAAACCAGACCCACATGTATAAATATTGTATAGTCTCCCTAGTGTAAGAACTCAACAACAACAAAGAAGAAAAAGTATAACATAGTTAATTGGAAAAATGAGAACTTAAGGATTACACAACAAAGAGAGAGCAAAGAGAAAAGGAAATTTGGCAGGAGCAAAACCATATATATATATATAAGGTGGTTAAGCAAATGGTCCTAAGAATCTCCATTAGGTTTTTCAAACTAACAGTTAATTGGTAGAATTCTCACCCTGACTAAATACATACGTTGATATCTGTGAACTAAGCAACTACACTGAGGATAGCAATGTGTAATACTAAAACCATGCTTGGAATACCTATCATTCTGGTCTTCTAAATGCATACTGCTTCTAATTTCATATCAATTATTGCTAAACTCTCAAGTAAATGTTTGTTTTTAAAAGAAAGTAATGGGGCCAGCGGGATGGCTCAGTGGTCTAAAGCGCCTGCTTGGGGAAGCTTGGGTGGCTTCAGGGACCGCGGTTCGATCCCCGGCACCACATGCTGCGCCAAACCTGCCCTTAGGGTGGGCTGAGCCGGCTATAAAAATGAGTGAATAAACAAACAAAGGTTCTGAAACAAGGATAAAGAATAATAAATAAAATTTAAAAAAAAATAAAAAAATAAAAGAAAGTAATAAAAGAGAATAAGAAAAAAATGTCATAGGATTGTCCTGCCACAATTTTGTATATGGTTAGATTTCTAAATTTCTGTGTAAAATGTATAATTGTTTTTTTCACATCCTATCCGGATTTAAAGTTTAGTATATCAATCATTGTTGGAAAATACCTGTCCCATGTTATGTCTAAGGCATTTGATATTCAGAAAGATAGTGATATTAACCTCAAGTGCCTATTTTATAGGGTAATAATATCATTAAGCTTCTCCTCTGGATGGTTAACAACTTAAGTTTGCAGACCAAAAAATTAGAGATGAAGAAGGGGTACAAGGATAGCTAACATTTGGCCCTATCCCTTCAAGGTCAGTGAGGACTTAGGACATAAGAGAACCTGTACTGTAATATCCTGTAACTCAGTGGTGGCCCAAATTTTGTGTTCAAGGAGATTATGGGGTTGCACAGGAAAGTGATCGGCAATATATAGTGTGTCTAAGGAAAGTCACCTAGAGAGAAAACGTTGTCTCAGGCTTTCACAGAGAGGAGCAAATTGGTCAAGCAATGTCCATGACTCATCCAGATGGCTGACATTGACAAAAGATCTACAAACTGCTGTACATGGTTTCAGGGTAAATCCTGAGGGGATTTGATGACCTTGTCAGATACAAAAGTTGCATTTTTTTTTGTTGTTGTTGTTGTTATATAGGTCTTGCTTTATCTTGGTCTTAACCATCCAATAGAAAAGTCTTAAACACAAGGTATAAAAAGTAAAGCCAGGGGCTGGGGAGATAGCTCCGAGGCACAAGTGCCTGCTGGGCAAGTGCAAGGTTGTGAGTTCGAACCCCGGTCCCCCCCCAAAAAAAAAAATAAAATAAAATAAAAAAATAAAAAGTAAAGCCATATTAATATGCTGAGCTGTAAAACAGGCTTGATATTGCCAGTTCGGCTGATAACCCATTACTATTATGGACTATTGGACTATATTGGTTTATTTTGCTGAGTTCATGCACCTGCAATATTTGAATGGCAGTGGAACACCCATCTCTGACAAAACAAAAAAGGGGGATATAAATGAAGGACCATTTTGTACTTTAAAAAAATAGGATAGATAGACAGCTACTTTCTCTTAGTTCAGTGAGATTTGTACTAATAGTGTTTAGACAAGATATGTCTGCATCTTACACTCAATAACTACTACAGAGAGTGCAATATGCAATGTATTAATTATTGTAACTGTCCTACTAACCTGTTTTGAAACTGTCTCATTGCTATTTCTTCCTCATTAAAATTAATAAAATAAAAAAACTATACCACTAAAATCATTTTGATTCTAGCTTTACCCAACTGTCTTTGAGTTACATTGTTTGCAGAGCTGTTTTGCTTCCTATTTTGAAAGCTATATCTATAAGTAATAAACTTCCAAAAGGTATTTGATATCTCATTTCAAATTAATAAATACATGGTATATGAGCTACCCACCTGCCTACCACCCAGATATGTGAGGTGGTTTTTGTTGTTGTTGTTTTTTTTGGTGGTACCAGGGATCAAACTCAGGACCTTATGTTTGCCAGGCAAGCACTTACTCCATTGAGCTAGCTCCTTGGTTCTACACAAGTTTTTTTATGAGACTCTATAACATAAAGAAAGTAATATTTTTCAATATAGAAATTGAGAATGCAGTGATAAGTGTAGTAATTTAATATAGGGCTACAAGAAATATACAGAAAGCATTTTGCTCACAAATGTTTGTTCTCTGTTCAGCAGCTTGTATATCTGTTAATCCTTGGTTGGATATTCCTCAGAATAAAAGTTTTGGAAATCAGAATTTTTTTTCATGAAATTTTCTTTTGAGAAAGTTGATTTGGGGGCTTGATACAGTTGTTAATCAACAAGTATTTATGAACCATAAATTTCACTATATTTAGTTCTAATAATGTTTGCAATAAAATTTGTTACCTTCTTAGAATCTGTATTACAACAGTTAGCTCTTGGAAACTGTCTATTTAATACTTGGTATAGAGAGAGCAGTTTTAGGACATGTTACCTTCAATAAGCTTAAACACTAAAGATGTGAATCATACAACAAAGAAGATTTAGGAATGTACAAGTTTAAATATATTAGCTGTCTCTTATGAAGAATGTTTTCTATATGCTAAATACTATGTTTGGCAAATGTTTAAGTTAGACCATGTCTTACCTGTTAGACTGCCAAAGATTAGATTGAGTTACAACCCAATATTAGTAAATGTGTGAACACCCAGGTATGGTAGTACAGGGCTATAATTCCTGTACTCGGGAGGCTGAGGCAGGCAGGTCATTCAAGTTCAAGACCAGCCTAGGCTGCACATTGAGCTCAAGGCCAGCCTGAACTGCATGGTGAAACACTGAGACACTGTCTTAAAAAGAGAGAGAGAAAAAAGAAATCTAAACATATCTACATTCTTGTATTCTTATGGAATGAGAATCATGTTCAATTTCAGTTTGGTAATATGTTAAAAATAACCTTAGGGCTGGGGAGATAGCTCAAAGGCATAAGCCACCTACTTGGTAAGTGCAAGTTTTATCCCCAGCTCCAAATGCTGTGCCAGCTCCCAAAAGATCTTGGAAACTCAGGTATGCCGTGTCTGCCTCAGAACCAGGGGTGGCACATGCCTGTAATCTCAGCACTTGAGAAGTTGAGCCAGGAGGATTGCTGCAAGTTTGAGACTAGCCTGCGGGCTACAAAAGTGAGCACAAGACTGGCACAAACTGCATAGTGAGATCCTGTCTCAAAAAAAAAAAAAAAAAAAAAAAAAAAAAAA
>PVJA010015644.1:0-29510 GCA_004027025.1 Myocastor coypus
TCCTCTTTTTCTTCTCTGCTCTTCTCTCCCCTCCTTTCCTCTTTTTTTTTTTTTTTATACTGAGGACTAAACTCAGGCATGGTCTACCACTCAGCTATATCCTCAGTCCTTCTTAAGTTTTATTTTGAATCAAGATCTCCCTAAGTTGTCCAGGCTGGGCTTGAACTGTAGTCCTGCTGCTTCAGCCTACCAAATATCTGTGATTGCAGGCTTCAGTCTCCAGGATTTATATGTCTAAGAGGGAAGCTGACATTTGTTCATAAGTCTTGGTGAGACAACTCCCCCACATTGTCAAATAACCTAAGATCTTTGCAAGGAGTTGAAATTGGCTTCTGTTGCCTTCTGGAAGCCCAGAAAATATAGCTGGCTTACCATGCCTACCAAAGCTTCATGTTGGTCTCAGTGGGCAATCAGAAGGACAGATTTGGTAGTAATTGTCATTCCCAGGAGAAGATGTCCCCAGGAAATGATGGGCTATGGATAACAACAGCACTGTCAATGTCCATCATATATCATATAAGGTTTCCCAGGGGTATAGCCTTCTATGAAACATTCTTTTAGAATTTCTCACCTATCTCACCCCTCCCAAAGGAAACTGTTACTGGTTCCTGGGTAATTGCTACAATAAGTGGCTGGGGTCCATCATTTGATGGAAAGTCTCATACTCACTGAGACTTTCTGCTAATTAAGATGGACTCTTGTGCAGTGGAAAGGTTGGATTTTATGAAGATTCCAGCATATGGAGAGAGCATAGAAGATAACTCGTTCCACAACTCTACCAGTACAACTGGCAACACTGATGTCCTTATTTCAGGGGCAGAAAGGTAAGAAAACATACCTTTCCCTCTGGTGTAATGGGAGACCAACCAAACCTTCAAAGACTCGACAGTTGATCTCCCATCAGCCAGAGAGAATCCAGAATATAAGATTGAGTTTTTGGTGCCCTAAGTTGCATGGAAGAGAAAGCAGGTTATGTACTGATAAAGAAAATAATCTGACATGTGTTCATATTTTTACAACTTAAGCATTCGAAAGGAGAATTATTGTCTTTTCAATCTACTGAATAGTGAGCTGCTGGAAAGAAAATAGCCAAAATCATATTGAGAAAAAATACAGTTAAAAATAAATACTAAGGGATTTAATACTGCTGTACGGTATTAAAAAAACAAAAAGAACATAGTCAGGCAAGCAAAATTGCCCTAACAAATGTAGCTGATCTGTCATGACCACAAAGAAAGCATCATTTTGTGCTTATATTTCTGCCTTCTTACCAGATTCCCCAAGCCGCATCTGCGCTTTTAGTTGGAGAGGCTCCTCACTAACCTCCAAAATCCTTTTTCTGGCTGGAATCCATCATTTGATGGAAAATAGGCGAAGGGAAACCCTAGCCGACAGAAGCTGGTTTGGCAAATCATTTCAAATCTGAGCAGAAATTACGGATTTGGGGATGAGGAAGGCAGCTGGGGGCCATGTGGGCAGCAAGACTTGCAAAATAAGATAACTCAGCTCCAGTGGTTCAGGGCTGCAGAAAGTTGAGAAGCCATCTAATTCATAATAATTGCCTCTGCACATTGAGAAGTAAATCAGACTCAAAGTCGCCATTTATTGAGCTGTGTCTTAACTCCAGGCATTTTCACTAGGCACTTATTTTCTCATGGAATTATCACAACTTTGAGACAGAAGTTGCACTACTCGTATTTGGCTGATTAAGACTTAAAGTCTAGAGGCACTGAATATACCAGTCATGCTAGGGCCCTGTGGCGGCAGAGTTAGGCTTTTGTGCTCATTTCTCTGAGTCCGACCTGTGCTGCCCTCTACACCTCTCTTTTAAGTCCTACCTCACGAAACACAGCCATTCGATTTTCATTTTCAGTGCTCAAAAGCAGTCAGACATTTAGTAAAATCTCAAAAGTGTCATCACGACTACATTGCCGCTCTACGTCCTCGCACAGAGACCTCTTGTAGGTCAGGACTTGTGCTTATGTTCTTGGGCTCCCGCATCTGCTGCGTCGCCTTCACAGATCAAGGTCCTATGGACAGGTCAGGATTAATCCTGGCTTCATGGTGCCCCTCCTTCATGCCACTAATTGATGTTAAAATTTTTCAACAACGTGATTCAGCAACTGAATCTGAATGAGCCGGATCCGAGAATGCATCTCATCTTAAGAATCTTACATTTTGGCAACCAGGATGGAGGCCCGAGAAGAAAACTGCGTAGGGAACCTGGTACTTCTGTTTCCTCTCCCGGCTATAATCAGCGGCCCTAAATTTGTGTGTGTGTGTGTGTGTGTGTGTGTGTGTGTGTGTGTGTGTGGTTTTTCTTATTTTATCCTTATAAAATAAGCTTCCCCTGCCCCCAAGGCGCGCTGAGATGGGAGTGAGATGTCTTGGTGCCTCACACCTATATTCCTAGCTCTTGGAGGTCTGAAAACAGGAGGATCACCAGGAGCCCAGGCTGTGTATGAGACCCTGTAGGCCCTGTACCACTCGCTGCAGCGATGGACTTCGCTTGCTCCTGTTTTCTTGGTCGTCTGAGCACCTTTAGTTTTCCTCACCCGCGAGATGCGCTGAGCCAGCGTGGGGGCACACGTCTGTAATCCCAGCATTTGGGAGGCTGAAAACAGGAGAATCACTTCGAGTCAGATCCACACAGTGAGCCCAGTTCCTGGAGGTTTCAGGCCAGATTCGGCTGGCCCAAGGCTGAGTGGAGCAGGACCGAGAGCATCCAGTTTGTGGCGGCGCAACAGCAACAAAATGGTGACAGAGGCAGCCAACCAAACAGGGCAGCAGAGCAACTTCAGCTTCAGTGGCCCTGAATTTAATGGCTGCAAAAATATACATTTTATTACCTTCAAGTTCTGCAGATACAGAGAGCTCAAGTTGGGTCTTACTGAAGGTATGGACCGAGCTGTGCTCCTCCAGAGACTTTAGCGGGCAGGAGGCCTGTTTTCCCCAAGCCTTGGGCTGCTTCTCTCCTCCCTCCTTGTTTGCAGTTCTGATGCAGATGGCACATGGAACACAGCATCCTCAGATGAGAAAGGAAAGTTAGCAACAACCTGGGCAGGGTCTCATTCATCCTCGAACAAGACGCTCTGTGGTGCTTGAGCTTAAGTCGGGGGCAACTGTAGTAGAATACAAACTGAAAGTGAATTTCAGGGTCTCTTGACTGAAGTTTCACCCCTCCTGCTATGCAGATACAGCTCTATCTGCCTGAAGCAAAGTTCCTGAGGTTTAGGACTGCTGTGCCATGGATCCTGGGCAACCACTTATCCTTGCTGCCCACCTGTAAGAAACGTACTTTATCTGGGTGGAGCTCAGGATCACAGGGTGGATGGTGGCAGAATGGTATTTTGTTTCACTGGATGCATGCAACAGGTAGAGAGCCTTTGTATGGATCAGGATCTATTTCCTGGCTTTTCCAGCTTCCAAAGCCCCCTTTGTTCTTGGCTCAGGTCTTATTACCATGAACATAAACTGGGTGTGGTGGTGTCGACCTATATATAATGCAGGACTTGGGAGACTGAAGCAGGAGGATTTCAAAGTGGAGCCCAGTCTGGAGCAATCTAGTGACTTAGCAATACCTTGTCTCAAAACCAAAAAGGCTGGAGATGTAGCTCAATGGGAAGGCCCTGGCTTCAGTCCTCAACCAACTAACTAGCTGGCTAACTAAGCAACTACTAAAGCCATCAGTTTATAATTTTAATATTCTCCCTGATCTCTGGAACCCTTGCCTCTCCTTGTGAGGACTGTTGTGATGCCACTGGGGCCCAGTGGCATCCTTGGGATGATCGCATCTTGCAGGACCCTTAATTTCGTCTTATCTGTCAAGTCCTTTTTTCATGTAAAGCAACATGTTTACAAGTTTGAGGGTCTGGAGAAGGCTTTCCTTGGGATATTGTTATTCTGACCAATTGGTGAGGAATGCGAATGGTGAACAGGGTGGATGGCAACTCGCAGGTGTAGATTGTTTTTCTCTTCTGGGTTTTAATTAGCTACACACTTATTTGAGGTAGGCCTTTAAAGACCCTCTGTGATCCTTTCACTTCTTTGCTGGCAAATACACAAAACTTATTTTAGACAGAGTCTTGCTCTGTAGCCCAGGAGGGCTTGGGACTTCCTTTGAAGGTCAGGCTGACCTCAAACACAATCCTTCTGCTTCGACTTCCCGAATGCTGGGTTCAAACATGTCACCAGCTCTGCTTACGCAAGTGTTTCGATCAATGACTTTAACGGGGTGGGGGGGGGGGTAGAGGAGGAAGAGGAAAGGAAAAGAAGAAAAGAGAAAAAAGGAATGAGTGGACAGGGTGAAAGTAGATATATAGGTACTTTAGGTATGAGGGTGATAACTCACAGACCTATTGTCTTTAAAGACAATTGTGCCTGAATGTTTAATTTATAGGCCATACCCTTGCACCTGGCCGAATGCTTTACTCATCATAGATGACTGAAAGTGTTATGGAGCACTTTTTCACCAGCATTCCAAGGATTTAGGCAAGAAGGGTAGCCTGGAAGAGGAGAGCAACGCAGAGATGGAGCTGCCGAAGAACACATGGTGGCGTCTGGGTGGAGCTCAGGATCACAGGGTGGATGGTGGCAGAATGGGAGAAGGAGGTTCACATTGCCTGGTGAAGCGACTCGGACCACTCTGTTCAAGCATCTCAATATATTTTTCAGTTCTAAGCCCTGAGGGTACAGAGATTCCCTGGGAAAAGCTGCTTAAGTGACTTTAGGTAGAAGGAAGATGGCTTCTACCAAGGGCAAAGCAGAAAAAACAAAGTCTCAGGATTCCAATGTCAGACCTTAGCAAAAGTCGTGGGGAAACTTTGGGTGGGCAGAGGCTAGGAAACAGTGGGTGTCAAATAATTCACCTCTGTTCCTCTTTTTATTTGCCTGTGATTAGCTGATTCTCGCAACGTCGTCTGTATCCCAGACTCTAACAGTACCATTTAGCAGCTGCCTTTACATTTTAAATGAAAAATCTGATCATAGTTGTTTTTTTTTTTTTTTAAATCAAAGAAAAAAGAAAGTTATGGGAGGAAACAACAGTTGGACTGCTCAAAGATAATCACTGCATGTTTTTAAAAAATATTTTATTTATTTGGGCTTGGACTTGTAGTGAATCCCCCATCTAAGCTTTCCCAGTGCTGGGATCACAGGTGTGTATCGCCACCCTGGTTTCCATGGCCAGCGCAGTGCACTCAGATTTCTGGAGTTGAAGATTGAACCAGGTCCTTGCGCTTGCCAGGCAGATACATAGACCGCTGAGCTATCTCCCTAACCTGATAATCAGTTTTAAATTAATAGCTTTTCAGACATTAAACAAATATAATGTGTGTGTGTGTGTGTGTGTGTGTGTGTATGATGTAGTTCTTTTTTTTTTTTTTTTTGTCTTTTTGAGACAGGGTCTCGCTGTACAGTTCAGGCTGGCCTTGAGCTCACTTTGGTAGTCCAGGCTGGTCTCGAACTCTCACCGATCCTCCTGCCTCAGCCTCCCGAGTGCTGGGATTACAGGCGTGCGCCACCACGCCCGGCTATGATGTAGTTATTTAACCAAAGGAAATAAGTTCAAAGGTTTGCAACTTACTTTTCTTTTAACAACACATTTCCATATGAATACAGACTTATGTACGTTTCTTACAATTCTTAATTTTTTAAAAATGTATTTGGTTGTTGCAAGGTCTCCCTATGCAGCTCAGACTCGTGGTGATTCTCCTGCTTTCAGCCTCCCCAGGGCTGGGATTACAGGCAGGCACCAGTATGCCCAGACGCGGGCTGGCTCAGCCCTCCCTGAGGGCAGGGCTAGAGCAGTATGTGGTGTGGGGGATTGAACCACGGCCCCTGCACTTGCCTAAGCTGGCCTGAGTAGACCCTTTAGTACACTGAGCTATCTCTCTGACCCTCTTGTTTAATTTTTTGTGGGATCTATCACACATGAGAGAACAGGCAAAACATTACCCTAAAACTTAATCTGAGACAGAAGCCCTAGCATAAAGCCACTAACAGCATAACATACTCCAGGGAATAATTTTCTATTTTTCAATTTTGAAAACATTTATAATTTAGGCAAAATTATGAGAATAACCATAGCCACTTTGTGTACCCTTTACTGGGATTAAATAATTTGTAACATTGTGCTACTTTTATGTTTTTCATCCTTTCTTACTTTTCTCTCTATTTTTTAGAGGATTGCTACTCTATAATAATACTTTAGTTTTACTTCTTAAATCAAGGACATTCCATCAGACACCCACAGTTATCTAATTCATTACTTTAACTTATTCACTACGTATATTGTAGTATGTAGCCCATATTTTAAATTTTCTGTTTGTTCTTTTTTTTTTTTTTTTTTGTGGCTGGCTCAGCCCACCCTGGGGTGGGACTGGCATAGCATGTGGTACTGGGCATTGAACCACGGTCCCTATGCTTTGCTGAAGCTTGCCTAAGAGATACTTTAGGCTTTAGACCACTGAGCCTTCTTGCTGGCCCCTCCACTTGTTCTTATTAAGTCTATATAGAATCTCCCCAGGCTACTAATATAGAATCTAGTCCAGGAGGGCATATTGTACTAGTTGTCATATCATGTTATCCTAGTTTAACATGGAATCATTTCTTTCTGAGCATTAAGAATGAGAGGAACATAGGCCATTTATTCTGTAAATATTCCTCAGGTTGGGGCTTTTTCTTTGTGAAGCTGAGTCAAAAGTTTAGCAAAAGATGGACATTTGGGTAATTATTAGCAATATGAAAAGATAAAATATTGGGTTGACAAGGACTAATTTCATGGAGTTCAAAAGCCCTTCTAGATATTGCTTTTGTTTTTATTCATTACAGACCTCATCTAGAAAAAAAAGAAAAGATTGACATTTATTGAGTACCTATTGCTTGTTATGAACAGTGATAGCGCTTGTAGTGCCTCTGATCTACACAGCAATGAAATAGCTGGTACTACTGCTGTGTGATAGGCACAGAAGCCTAGGAGTGGTGCAGTGACTCACCCAGGTTCACGTAGGCTCTGCAATTGGCCCTCAAACTCGTGTTTCTAGCTCTCATTTTCTTTTATAACATAGCCTGTAAAATAGTTACCTCCTAGCTTAGTTATTGCTAGTTAATCCAACACAAACACTGCAGTGGTATCTCACTTATCATAGAAACTATGTTCCAGAATCCCCCCAATAAGTGAAAATCAGCATAATAATGTGTCTTAGTTACTCTTCTGTCATTGCAGGGATAAATAGCTGACACTCAAAATGAAGGAAGGAAAGGTTTCTTCAGCTCACAGTTACTGGAGGTTTCAGTCCATATTCGGCTAGCTCCAAGGCAGAGTGGCACATGGCAGAAAACAACCCTTCATGGTGGCTGATAAAAGCAAGAGTTCAGGGTGTGGTAGCAGCCCTCAAGCAGCTAACTACTCTTCCTCCCTTACACTGAAATGCAAATCACCTGCCCCAGGGGAGGTGCAGTACCCATTTCCACAATAATCAGTCACAAATTCCAAAAGCCACCCCATGATTGCATGAGGCTTTGGGGGCACACCTATATACAAACCATAACATGATGCTATATTTATTTTGGTATTTATTTATTTATTTATTTGTCTTTTTGAGACAGGGTCTTGCTATGCAGTTGAGACTGGCCTTGAGCTCACTTTTGTAGCCCAGGCTGGTCTCGAACTTGCACCAATCCTGCTGCCTCAGCCTCGCGAGTGCTGGGATTACAGGCATGAGCCACCACGCCCGGCTTTTATCTTGGTATTTATGTCTACTTTAATGCTTTATGATCGCTTTCCACACTTTCATAAAACTTTCCCGCACTTTTAGAAACACTCCTAATGTCTTAACCATTTTCTAAACTCATAAGCTTGTGAAATTTTAGCAACATAAGCATTCTGCACAATACTGCAAAATTCCACAATATAGTGAAAAATCTGTGATAAATAATTTAGATTAATATTTTTTGAAAACCCTTGGAACAGTGAGTCCATGAAAGTCAAACCATGAAATAGTGAGGGCCTGCTGCATTCAAAATTATTTGAGAGTTGTCCAGAACATTCTCAACTGCAGTTGACTTATGGCCAATGGCCCACGTCTCCTTACTTGAACACTTTCTTCACTTGGCCCTGAGGATACCCCATCATGTGGTCAACTTCATTTCTGTGATGCAGGGGGACTCAGGATTTGTCCTTGGGTTTCTGTTCTTATCTTTTCTTACTTGGTCCTTGTTGCTCCCATCTGACATCATAGATTTCCACTACTGTGCTCAGAAGTTCTGATTTATATCTCTAAGTCAAACTGCTCCCTTAAATTCCGAAGCATGCCCAAGCATCAGATGAGCTCTTCTCCTTTGACAAAGAGAAGTATCTCAAATTCAGCAGATTCAAAAGTAAGTTCCAGATTCTGTCCACTCCATCTATATTCTCATAGTCTTCCTTGTCTTAGAAAATGGCAACTCCAACTTTGTAATTGCTGTCATACACTGTGAGTCACTACTAACACTCTTTTACAACCATCATTTCAACTCACAAGTAAATCCTGTTGACCTTATCTTCAAAATACAAAGGCAGAATTTGTCTACTTCTTACTCCCTCCTCAGTGAGTTCTTTCCTGAATGATCCACCTACATGACCCCACACGAGCGAGCACTCTGCTCTACTTTATTTTTTCTTTCAATCAATTAGTCCTATTCAATAGGTTACACCTTTCATGAGTTTCATATTCACTTTACTTATTACTTACTTATTGCCTATCGCACTCTGTAAAATGGAAAGTCCATGAAGGGATTTTGTTTGTTTATTTGTTTTGGTGATACTGTATTGGAGAATGAACACAGGATTTTCATACTGAGCTACATACCAAACCTTTTTTCATTTTGAGGCAGAGTTTCATTGAGTCATCAAATTGCTCAGGCTGGGCTTGAACTTGTCATTCTTCTGCCTCAGTCTGTCCGAGCACAGGGATTACAGCTGTATACCACTATACCCGGCTAAGAATTGTAATCTACTCTGTTCACTGCCACATTCCTAGTACCTACAACTGCCTGGCATACAGTAGGTGCCCAATAACTATATTTTAAAAGCACGAATGACTACTCTAGCCAACTCTTTAGTGTTAGCTTGCTGATGGATTGATTTTGTAAAAGGAATGTTCATTCTTCGGAGAGGTTTCCAAATATCTGTACATCAAAATATCCAGGTTAAGAAAGTTTCAAATTCCTTCCCCTTCTATTTTAAAAATAAAATAACTAGTAACTCAATCCCCCCACGGCTGGCAATATTTTGGTTCACTTCTTTCCAGATACATTTGATTTCAGGCATATTTTCTTTTCCCACGACAAGAGATGGAACAAACAAACTGAGGACCCCTGAACGGGCTGTGGTTCCTGCTTCTAACCAGATGTCATGCTCATGGTACACTAACTGCTACAGACACTTCCCAAGAATTTTTGCCACTGTATTAGTTACTTTTTGCTCGTTGCTGGAACAAATACCCAACACTCAAAATGAAGGAAGGAAAGGTTTATTTAGCTCACAGTTTGTGGAGGTTTCAGTCAATATTCGGCTGGCCCAAGGCTGAGTGGAACAGAGCAGAGAGCATCCAGTTCATGGTGGCGGAACAGCAACAAAATGGTGGCAGAGGTAGCCAACCAACACGGCAGCAGAGCAACAGCAACAGCTAGAGCTCCAGTCTGTCTCTCTGTCTCTCTTTATATTACATTCAGGCTCTCTGCCTTAGCTCCCGCCCTAGACTACACCCATAATCCCGGAAGTACTTCCACCCATAATCTCATCAGTACTAAAACCTATAATCCCAGGGATCATGGATCAAGTCTCAAACTCTAGCAGTCCCCGCCCAATGACTCCATGAGGCTTTGGGGGGACAACTAGACCATAACAGCCACTATTTTCTTTTTCCAATGCTGTCATTAGGACATTTAAGTTACCCAAACTTCCACTGGAGGATGTCCTTCTACAGTAACTTTAGGGGGCTGGTGAGATGGCTCAGCAGTCTAAAGCACCTACTTAGGCCACAGCAAGCTTATTAGACAACATTGAGTGCTTTTAAGTATATTTATATGGACACAAAAAAATTTTGTAGAAAGTGGCCCAGCATGAAACTAAGCAAACTGTGTCATAGGTCAGTCTGTTGGTGAGCAAATATCACACGGGGCACGTCAGTGACCTTGTCTGCTAAGGATGCAAAGATGCCTAAGGTCTCTCTCAGTTCCCAAATTCCATGAACTTTGACTCTTGTGATGACAGATGGGTGTCTGGTGAAAGTACTTTTTGAGGAGAGGATTTAGTAAATCATTAACTCAATATGCACTTGCCTTGAAAAATAAGCTTCAGTTTTGTACCGCGGGATAATATTTGGAATTTGTTAAATCATTAACTGTCAGTTGTTTACAGTTTAGAATGTAACAATACTCTTTGATGTTCCCTAATTATCATGCATGTTTTAAAATGAGTCCTGAATCATTTCTCTGCCTAATTAAACCTCATCCAGAATTTGTTGAATTTTAAAGAAACATTTGATTTGCAAAAATAAGTCATGTATTCAGTAACCTTCAGTGTTTCACAAAGAACCCGTGAAACCCTTGAAAACAGTAAAATAATGTGAGTGAGACGTGTCTTGAACTGGACATCAGAAAAATAAGAAAGTATCATTTTTCAAACTACTCTCTTTTCGCTCACAAATTTCTGCTGGTAATATGAATTCAGTTATTTTTAGTGGCCATTTTTGTCTTCTATTTGAAATCCTTTAAAATATCTATGAACCCTAAAAAAATTAAATCGCTTAGTCAATGGTGAATAAATCTTTCTGCAGTAATATAAACAGGTTGAAGTCACCAGAGAAAGGAGAAATAAAAATAATGATGTGTTCTTATACGAGGATAAGAGTCATTCCACATTGACCTGTTCCTGTTAATCAATTAAATGATTTTATAGTCACCTATTTGAGGATATACACATAGAATAAAGTCTTTAAATTGGTCCACTTAATGTATGTACATTAACTATACAGTGTCATTATGTAAGGTGGTGGAAGCACAATACTTGTACATGTGAATGAAAAGTTTAATTACATAAGTGGAACAAACTAGATGCTTATGTGAACACTGTTTATATTAGTGAGAGACTAGCGATAACCTTTGTACAAATAACCTTTGTACATTCATATGGGTATGGGAGTTGACAGGTTAAATTAAGTCATATTCATTCCAAAATATAGGATATGGTTGTTAAAAAGATTTCTATACTAATATTATTTCTAAAATATTTTACCAACTTAAAAAGGAAAGGTGTACAGCTGTGTTTCATTTATAAACATATAACGCATGTGTATGCATACATCTCAACAAAAATACACAAGAAATTGCTAGTAATGGTTATTACTCATTTTTTAAAAAGTATACTTTTATTTAATAGATTTCATTTTTAGAGCAGGCCTGGGTTCATATGAAAATTGAGAGAAAGGTACAGAGATTCCCTGTAAGCCCTCTGCCTCCTACATATAGGCAGCTTCTCATGTTGACCTCCTCCCCAGAGGGGTATATTTGTTATAACTGATGAGCCTCTGTTGACATAACACTACCAACCAAACCTTATGGTTTACTTGAGGGTTCATTCTTGGTGTTGTACCTTCTATGGGTTTTAACAAATGTGTTATGGGCTGGCCAGATAGCTCAGTGAATTAAAGGGACCTGGGCTCAGTCCCTGGTGTGTCGTGCTAGGTCTGCTCCTGGGCACATTGAAATGGTGATTGAGACTGGGTGTGGTGGCATGAGCCTGTACACTCAGCACTTGAGAAGCTGAAAACAGGAAAATCACTGTGAGTCTGATCTAAGTAGTGAGATCTTGTAGGCCCTATACTAATACATAAAAAAGTTATTAATCCATTATGATATGTATCCATCTGAATAGTAACATTATTACTTTACTATAACTATTACTATTTTCATTACTTATTTTCTTTGCCCTAACATTCCTGTGTTCTACCTATTCATCTGACCCTATTTTAACCCTTTATTTTTATTTTTTTGCAGTACTGGAGATTGAACTTTAGGCCTTGTACTTTCCAGGCAGGTGCTTATGCCACTGAGTTATCTCCCCAGTCCAACCCTTGTCTTTTTTATTCCCATAGTTTTTCTTTTATTATGATGCTATATTTGTTTTATGTTTGTTTTTAATATTGCATAATACTCCATTCTGTGGACATGCCATGGGTTTTTAATCATCTGTGTACTAGAAGGTATCTTTTTCCAGTACTTACAATTATAAGTGCAGCTGCTATAAACATCTGTGTGAAGTTTTTTGTGTAAACACATTTCCAAGATAATGTTATAGTATATGTTTTATGATCGTTAAAATATTTTAAAATAATGGTTCCCATATACCTATGAAAAGGGGTTACTTGCTGGTATCTGACGTCACTGTGATTGGTTTCCAAGTTAGCTTTCTGCTACTATAACATATTCCTGAAATAATCAACTAATAAAGAAAAAGGTTACTTTTGGATCACAGCTTTGAAGATTTCATCTCCTAGTCAGGTGTTCCTCCCTCTGACAGGAGTGGGATGTGTATCAGGATAAGTAGGAGAACACAGCTATTCACCTCAGAACCAAAATGCAAAAGAGAGGAGGGAGGAAAGAAGGAAGGCAGCTACCATCTTTGTCAAAGGTACACCTTTAGTGATCTAAAAATCTCCCGTTTCCATTACCTTCCAATAGTGTTAAGCTGGGGACCAAGGCTTCAATACATGAGTCTTTGGGGGACATTTAAGATGCAAGCTGCAGCAGCATCCCAGAATGCATTGCATCCCAGGTCCTTAGCCCCAGTCAATAATGAGGATCTCCTTTCTTTCCAGTGATTAATTCAGAGCAAAGTGTTTCATAAAGCTACTCAAGCATGGATGAACAGCCATCTGCTGGGAGGCACCAGCAAGGTTCCTTGCTCATAGCACAAAGCTAGAGCAAAGGTCTGCTTGCTGCATGTCTGAGTATGAGTCATAGAACTTCTGCTTCTCTTGTTATTGGCCAGAAGGTGAAGTCAAGAGTGAATGGAAAAAAAAAACATGAATTTTCAATGACATCATTGACCAGAGGATAAATTTATCATGTCATGCTAAAGAACCCACAATACCAAGTCTCAGTAGTTTAAAAGTGGTAAACACTCAAACCCTGCTCATACTTTGCACTGCCGCTCTTCATGGGCCTGATATTGGAGTCTCTGTTACTGAAAGATGCAGGCCAATGACACCACCTGTGTTTGGTGCTGTCCCCTTTGGGTGCTGTGAGAAGGAAATGAGGACATAGCCAGCTGTCCACAAGCATTTCAAGGCTTTTAAGGCATGTAAAAACCAACCTTTTTCGTTATAAGTTGATTATTTCAGGATTATATTATAGTAGCAAAAACCTAATATGGATGCCAATCACAATGACATCAGATACCAGCAAGTAACCCCTTTTCATAGGTATATGGGAACTATTATCATAAAATAGTCTAACAATCATAAAACATATACTATAAAATTACCTTGGAAACATGTTTACACAAAATACTTCGCACATGTTTATGGCAGTTGTAATTTAAGGGATGTGGTGCAAATGCCTCTCTCTCTCTCCCTCCCTCTCTCTCTCTCTCTAGTGTGTGGATGTGTGTGTGACTGAGGACTGTACCTAAAGGTCTTGCTCTGAGCTACATCTCTAGTGCTTTTTATTTTTATTTTTATTTTTATTTTGCAATAGTTCTCCCTGAAGTGTTGAGTTACCTAGGTTGAGCTAGCACTGCAGTCTTTCTACCTCAGTCTTCCAGAGTCTCAGGCTTACAAGCAGCACCATGCCTGCATGACTTTTGCTCTAATTTCTTTGATCAAAACAGTCTGCACAGCTCCCTTTAACCTAAGTGGGTCGAGTGGAACATTTCTACCATGTGGCTGGAAAGGGGAAGCGGTCAGCGCCGGGTCTGATGGACCAAAGCTAAGTAAAGCTAGCAAATTAGTTAAAAAAGCAATACACATGTGTAGCTCCAAAACTTAACCTGAAAATAGAAAATACAATTTTTTCAGCAACTCCTGAATATTCTTCAGTATGTGTATTAAGTCCATTAAAACAAAAACTGAATGAACTCCAATATAGAGAAATAATGCAACTAACACTATGACACAACGACATAAAATTATAAATTACAAAGTAATTCAAGAGAAAAGTTCCTCATTTAGATTTTTAAAAGCTCTCATTTAAACAATTGCTGAGGCAACATATAAACTAAAATCAGATTTTTTTTTTTCAGAAGTGGGGATCAAATTCAAGACCTTGCACTTGCCAGGCAGGCACTTGTGCCCCTGAGCTAACTCCCTGGCTCCTAAAATCAGAATTTCAACAAAAGAACAATAATGAGAATGCTAACTATCCAAAGATATGAAATGGAGCAAAAGTAGCCTTTAGAGGAATATTCAATAGCTTTAAATAATTAAATATGCTAATCCAAAGGTTAAAAGACTAATAAACTCTTAGCATCTGGCTGTAAAAGAAGGAAAATAAAATAAAACAAATAAAAGATTTAACAAAATAATGATTTAGAACATAGAACGAAGCTCTAATATTAAAAATATGAAAGCTCTCTAAGCTGGGCATGGTGGCAGGAGCCAGTGAGCCCAGCTATTTGGGACGTTGGGGCGTGCAGACCTGGGTTCGAGGGCAACCTCAGCAACATAGGGAATGGCCTTCATCCATAAGAAGAGAGGAAGGAAGGAAGGAAGGAAGAAAGAAGGAAAGCAAGAAAGAAAGAAAGAAAGAAAGAAAGAAAGAAAGAAAGAAAGAAAGAAAGAAGATACTATATTACCCAATCAAAAAATGGAGTAAAGAATATAGAAGAAATGTACAAAGAAATATATTGTAGAAAACAAAGGCAGAAAGAGCTGGCTAGATAGCTCCAGGGACTAAAGCACCTACTTAGGCAGAGGGCAGCAGCCAGGTGTTTTATCCCCAGCCTGCTGTGCCAGCCCTATTCCTGGAATGCGCTAAGACAGTTATTGAGACTGGGTGTGGTGGCACACCCCTGTAATCCCAGCTCTTGGGGAAGCTGAAAACAAGAGAATCACTAGGAGTCCAATCTATGTAGTGAGACTCTGTACTAAATATCAAAAAGCAAACAAACAAACATATGTAAATAGTACACTGCAGAGTGGATAGGGTAAGATTTTTTTTTTTTTTTTTTTTTTTTGTCTTTTTTGAGACAGGGTCTCGCTATGCAGTTCAGGCTGGCCTTGAGCTCACTTTTGTAGCCCAGGTTGGTCTTGAACTCACACTGATCCTCCTGCCTCAGCCTCCCGAGTGCTAGGATTACAGGCGTGCGCCACCCTGCCCAGCAGGGTAAGATTCTATACACAAATATATATATATTTTTTGTGTTATGGTCAGCTCAGCCCACCTTCGGGGTGGGGCTGGTGCAGCATGTGGTTGTGGGGATCGAACCGCTGTCCCTGTCTAAACTCTCCTAAGCAGGTGCCTTAGACCGCAGAACCATCTTGTCAACCCTATACACAAATCTTTAAAAAGATAAAATTATTGCATTTGGCAGTGAAGAGAATAATTGCTGTGAAATTCAGCTGAGCACTGTCAAGAGAGTGTGAAGGGGGTAACTAGGATGCATGCAATGATATTTCCTTGGTAATGGGAATGCTCTGGTTCTTAAATTGGGCGATGGATAGAGAGGTTTGCTTTTCCTGCACTACTAGGGGCTGAACTCAGAGCTTTGGACAGGGTAGGCAAACACTCAGCCGCGGAGCTGCATTCCCAGCCCCTCTAGTGACACAGCGTCGCAATAAATGCCCAAGCAGGCCTCCAGTTGGGAATCCTCCAGTCCCCGTCTCCCTGTGGCTTCAGATTACAGGTGTGTGCCACTATAGCTGGTTTATGGTTATTTTACAAGCTATTCCTTCCTTCTATATACTCGATATGTGATAGTTTAACAATTAAAGCAAACTCATGTTTGTATTGTTGCCTCTCATTTAAAAAGAAGCTGTACTGAATGTGGGCTCGTTTGATGTTTTAGTACTCTGACCTTTCAAATGTCAAAATAAGAAATCGACACTGAGGGCAGGCTTAGGCTGGCACTCACACAAAGAGAATTTAACCGTACCAGTAATTGTGATGGATGTCTCCGAGGTCTAGGAGCTGCATCTTCAGCCAAGGGAAAGAGAATTAACAAAAGAACAAGAGAAAAGAAAGCCAAAAACTAAAGCCAAAGATGTGATAAGGGAGAATAAATAATATTCTTGTAAACACAAAGACCAGCAAATCTGTGAAGAATCATAGACTTAACCTTAGACTTTATGGTAAGGCTTTTACTTTTTAATTTTTCATCCATTTATATTTTACCATGTTTATGTAAAAAATAAGAACTTATTTTTAAAAAGAATTCTAATATAGTTTTATGTGTTGCAATTGGTGTATCACATAAATCTCTGTTAACCTATGTTTTTCATTAATTTTTGTATTTTAAAATCATTTATTTATTTATTTGTTTGTTTGTTTGTTTGGGCTCATAGTGATCTTTCTGTTTCAGCCTCCCCAGTGCTGGAATTACAGGCATGTGCCACCATGCCCAGTTTCGGTAGCTGGCTTCGCACAGGGACTGTACCATATGTAGTACTGGGGATCGAACCCTGGGTCTTTGTGCTTGCCAGGCAGGCGCTTAGGCCATCAACTATCTCCCCATCCCTCATCTTTGTTTAAATTTCAATTTATTTATTTTTAAAAAATACAGACTTTTCCCCCTTCACACTCACTCAAAATTCACTTTTATTCATAGCTTTGCTGTGGTGTAATTTAATGAATGTCTCTGTCCTTTATAGTTCCATAATGAGTGGGTTGACCTATGGGAGTTTGCCCAAATGGGTAGATGTGGACCACATTCTCAGCATTACTGCTTACTAGAAATTAAAACTTACCGAGAGTCACACAAGCCTAATAACTCAGTGGCTGGCCGTGTGGACTGGCATGCCATCTTATTTCATATGCTTTCCACGTGATCCTGATTCTGCTCTTATTTAAGAGTGGCTGGCCTGGAGATTTTGCCTGTGTGAGGTATGGTATTTTCTTGGCAAGACTACTTCATGGTAGTCTTTCTTTCATAGCATATTGTTTTGCTCTGTGCGTATTTTTTTCCCCAAATCCTCATGCAGTCATTGAGGTATAGTTCTACATTATGCGATTAATTTATGATCCAAGGCTGGGATTCTGGGCAGTTCTACATTTTGTGATTAATTCATGATCCAAGCCTAGGATTATGGGTGTGAGCACTGCTGAGATTATGGGTGCGAGTGGTACACCCAGCCTGGGGCGGGTAGCCTGAATGCAACATAAGAGAGACAGAGAGACAGACTTGCTCTCTGCTGCCATTGGTGCTGCTGCCCACTGTTGCTCTTGCTCTCTGCCGCCGCCATGAACTGCTGCTCCCTGCCATGTGCCACTCTGTCCTGGAACCAGCCAAGCGTGGACTGAAACCTCCAGTGACTGTGAGCTAAATAAACCTTTGCTTCCTTCATTTCGGGTGTTGAGTATTTGTCCCAGCAGCAAAAGAAGAGTAACTGAGACACAGACAGTGCCTGATAATCTTTTCCTTCATGGCTAGTGATGCTCAATTCTTAGATCTATGAACATAGTAGAGATTCTTCTATTTATTCCATGAAGCCATTCTATCAGAGGTTATCCTTCTTTACATTTTAGTAACCTCTTTTGCCCAAATAGTTTCAAACCTACTGAGTTGAAAAATAGTGCAGCAAAATCCTATATTTTCTACTTACATTTAATTATTAATGTTTTGTAGCATTTGCTACTGCCTCTTTCCACGTATAAAAATTTTTATTTAGATATTATATGTATGTATATATAAAACTTAAAACAACTTACAGATATCATGACTTTTAAGTATTAAATAATAGCTATAATCTTCAAAAAATCAAAATAATTTAACACTGATTTAATAATATCAAAAATAGAATCCATATTCAGATTCCTTCAAGTTTCCCCATAACGTTCTTTATTGGATTTATTTCCAAGCTGGGATCAAATAGTAGATCATAGATTACATGTGGTTATTTGCCTCTTGGAGTTATTTGATCTAGAATACTTTCTTCTTTATCTGCTATAGTATTAGCAATTTTGAATGATCAGAGCTAATTCCTTATGGGAAGTCTTATAATTCAAATGTTTGGTTGCTTTCTTGTGAATATGTACAGATTAAAGATTTTTATGAGAATAACATAAATTATGTAACATTTTTAATAGTATGGCTTTTTCTGTGTGTGTGTGTGTGTGATCCTCCTGGCTCAGCCCCCCAAGTGCTGGGATTACAGGTGTGCACCACCACGTCCAGCTAAGAGTATGTCTAGTCACATCATAGCAATTGATCCCATTAATGAGGTTGCTACATCTTGTGAAAGTGGTTAACTGTCAGGTCTTTGTTTTCTAAAAGAAGGAAAATTTATCTTATAAATTTGATTTTACTTAGCTTAATTAACACTAATGAAAAACTTGAAGTGAATTGCCATGATCACAAATGGTTTTATGATTTAGTCTCTAACCTTCCAGGCGGTGTCAATGGATGCAGCACATGACTCCCCCTCCCCTTTTTCCCAAGCTATTATAAACTTCAGTCATGACTTGTTTGCCCGGAAAAAAATTTCTACTGATTTAAAACTTCTGTTTTTGTTCTTTTGTCTCTAGTAGATTCCTGCCTAATACTGTGAATATTTGCAGTCTCTTTCCTCAAAAAGATTGCAAGAAGACTAAATTATTTTTAAGTTAAAAGAGAGCAAAAAAGAATTTGTACTTATATACCAAGAATGTGTCACATACACACACACACACACACACACACACACACACACACACAGAGTATGTTTTCACCCTTTGGAGGAAATAACCTCTTCTCTTTGAATTCTCAATATACAAAACCAAAATTCTTTCCTTCACTGTGTGTATGTTTCAAATAATTCTTGCTATGACTAGGGAGGAAGACCAGTTGTGTGTAGATTGTTGTAGTGGGCACAGCAAAGTGATTCCTTATTCCACTTAGAGCTTTGGAAAGCGCCCCTGGTTTTGCACAACTTGCATGTCGTGAGGGCCATTCTCTGGCTACTTTATCAATCATGTCATTTTAGCTGGGGGTTTACTTGGATTTCCAATGCTTCCCCACTTCTTCCTTCTTTTCCCTCTCTCGTCTTTCTCTCTTCAGTCCATCCTGAGTGCCGTGTGTGCCAGAGCTCATGTGTCCACATGACTGAAAAGAAGAAAATGCTGCTTTTCAAGTGAATTCTTGCCAAGAATGTTTAGAGTCAGTAACCTGTTCAAGTACTTAATAGTCTTGGTTTGCAACTATTTTACTAATATCAACTGTACTAACAAAATGCAAAGTCTAGCCATACTTAATAATATAAGCCAATTATTAATCAGTACTACTAATCTTTACAGGATCAATATAAGGATAGCTGACAGGAAAACTGTTGGGGTAAACACACCCTCAAACCCACACAAGACCACACTCATGTTAGCTGACACGAAAGAAGTGGTGTATTGGTGGCGACTAGCAAGGGCCAGGCTGCTCGGCGGACCTGAACAGCTGCCATGGCTGGGGAGGCGGGGTCTTTACGGAGCAGGGAATAGGGGAAGGGGAGTCAGAAAGTGTCCTTAGCTGGCCAGGGTGTTCTGAGCAGGTGGAAATGGGGAAAGGCAGTCATCAAATGTCCTTTGCTGGGCCAGGGTGTTTGGGGCACAGAGTATAGAGTCCTTGACGCAAGCTGAGACAAAGCGCACAGTCAAGGTAGAGGCACAAGGCTGCAGAAACACCGGAAGTGGCGCAGGAGAAGGGGGCCCACGGCTGGGTGCCAATAGCCTACAATCTCACCTGACTTCATGCTTCGTTCCATGTGAAAGCCTTACCTATTGCTCAGTGCCTAGGAAGGAAAGCCTTCAGGGCTCCATCTTCTAAGCAGGGACCTTTTCCTTCGAGGCCCTTCTGACATCTCCTCTGTCGGTTCTCCACACGCTGGAGTTTTGGCCACTCCATTCTGTGGTCTCTTGGGCATTTTGAAGTTCGTAGCCCAGCATTTGAAATCATAGGCCAAATTATTCTTTACTGAAGGGCATTAGCACAGTCTTTTCAAGTGGAGAGTATTATTTGGCTCGTGATATTATTTTTCATGCCCCATCACAACTTTAGACATGGCAATGGAGAAAGGAAATGTAGCAGGAAATGATTCAGGGCCAAAACTACTGTGGGACAACCAGGGGAGGCCCGAGCAGCTGCTCCCTAGAACGTAGCACCAAGCATCACGTGTTTTGGAAGGTATGGGCTGTGGGCCTGGGACCTGGCTACTCCGGGAACTTCAGTGTACTACCGTTCGGTCTATCAACAGGCTGACAGTGAGCGTAGTACTCCAGCTTCCAACACCCAGAGGCCATTAAACTTTGCAAAGCCACTCCCTGAGCTCCCACGGGGCGGCTAACCGCGCCTCCGCGGCAGCTTTTCATCCCTGGCAGTGGTCTCCATCTACGTGGAAACTCCATGTTTGTTCAGCTGCTGTGGGTCTCCTGCAAGGGAGAAACCACGTGACCGCTTTCGCCAATAACATTTCCTGGTTCTTCATAGCAGTAAACACACTTCATTCTATGAGTGCGAAAAGGCATAAAACGTTTATTTTCTGAGTTGGCAAATATGCCCATTTATAAGTATTTCCTCGACTTTCTAATTTTCACTCAATGGTGAATCATCCTTCACACCGTGCTTTAAAAAGCGCCATGAACCTTTAACTACATTTTATTCTTAACAGTCTCTTAGTTTTTAAAGGAAAAATTTCATGATGCAGTATAAAGGTAAAAAGAGAAAGAAAACCAACCACAGTTCCACTGTGTGCAGGCGTAGGTTACAGGTGTCTTGTTATGTTTTTCACATTTTTTGGCCACAGTGTCTACTTATAAAAAAAGAAAGACTAAAGCCGTGTGCAGAACAAGAGTGTGGTGTCAACAGAAACGGAGCACATTCCCTTGGTTATATTCCGATGTTTGGCTCCCTCTGTAGAAAGCACGGTCTGAGATTAGACTAGCAACATGATCTCAAGTAAGACAATAAATAATGTAGGCCTTTGTTATCAATCCCTGACATTTTTTTTTATTGAATAGAAGAAGCAGAAAGAAACTGTAAAGAACAAACCCTCAGATTCATTTACTTCCTCAATAGAGCTTAAAACTGAGAGCTGTATTATGGCTTATTATGTTTGCTTATAACACCTGAAAGTACAAAAATAGTCACCATGCCATGATTCAGGCGAAACGAACATAAATTTCTAGGGTGAAGAATAAGGTGATCTACAGGTCATGTTGAAACTAAAAAGTAATAAAAAATCCTGTTCGTGGTTTATTTTTAAGCTCATAATGAAATGCAGGCCATCATCCAGGAGCAGATACACAGCAGCATCACCCCTGTGTAGTCTGTGTTCCTGGATGGTCGCCATGCACCAGACTAGCCTTCTGGCGAGGCTCCCCTCTGGTGGGAACCCAAAGCAGAAGTGGTCATCCGGGCGTTGTGGCACAAGCCTTTAATCCTCATGCTCAGAAGGTGAGGTAGGAGGATCACAGAGAGTTTGAGGCCAGCCTAGCTTCCATAATGAGAATTTGCTTCAAGAAAAGAAAGTCCATTTCTTTATTTCTCTTTTTTTTTCAAGCCACTCAGCTGTGTGGGTAAGTATTATCCATGCTGCAGCATAGCATTACCCTGGAATCTATGTGTACATGTACTAGCACACAGTGATTGTGAAAAGAGGTTTGTAGAAGCGGTTTACTTTAAGAAGTCCATCTGAAGTCAAGTTGCTGATGTTATTTAAATACAGATGTGGAATGCTTCCTAGCTAGAGGAAGTAGATTTCGGCTGAGGTCTTGCGTTCAATTCTATCCAAACTAAGATTATTATCCTTGAAGATTTGTTGCCACAGGGCTTAATTTGTAACACTCTCACATAAACTCCTAATTTCTACTTTACTGTGATAAAACCTATATTAGCCCTCAGGAGCTAGTTATATCATCAAACCGTTCATAACACCTGGCGTAAAGTGTTAGGCACAAAGACCTAGGAATGGTAAGAACCAACTCCAGTCTCATGGTACTGAATAAACCTGCAGCTGACCCCAGACTTAAAACATGTAGTAGGCAGAGCAGGTGACCCCCATGGAAGGATGCCAAGCACACTTGCGAGACTTTCCAAGCAAGCAGGCACCATCAGCCAGCAGGGAGGTAAGGTTTAATTAAATGGGATGGGGAAGAAGTCAGCAGAGACTCCTCAGCCTCATTAGACCTCAAGCAAAAGAACTACATCTCTAACCACAGGATGTTTCCCTATACTAATTCATCGAACTTTTCCTCACACAGTTTGCGTTCCAGTGTGACCTATGTACCGAGCTAAGCGTGGTTCTTAGGAATGCTCACTGAAGTAACAGTTTGACAATGGCAGGAAGTTTCCAGCGAGACTTGATAACTCCTGGTTACTGAATTGACTTAACCACAGTATCTACGAAGCCTGAAGAAGCCAATGTGAATGGCACAGTGACAGGGACTGTTGAGTGCCACATGGTGGTCACACCTAACATTTTATGAAATGTTTTGGAGTATCTTTTGTCTTTCTTACTCCTTTATCTACAACCAAGAGGTTGTGGGTGGTACAGTTGTGCATGTGGCCATGCATGCATGTGTAATGCACACCACTGTAGGCTGGTGAAGCACATGAAATCCTCACAACAGCCCTTCTAGACTGTCAAAAAGGACTAAACAATACTCAAATATGATGAAAGAGAGCCAACAAAATGTTAAAATAAAAGCATAACCATGATATGGTGGTCATGAACACACTTGACAATAAAACGCAGGGTGCGCCTGCAAGTTGCACCATTTGGAAGTAGTGATGAAGATAGAAGATATTTTGGGATGGTGGAACACTGTCAGGTGAAATGAAAATGTCTGTGATTTCTATGGTATTTACAGATACAATTACCACCTGGGACGTTCATCAATAAGAAGCTGCTAAATTTTCTATTAGAGGTTAGCAAAAATAAAATGTTATGTTGCCAGTGTCCACAGAACACTGAGGCTATCCGCTTCCCAGTGGGAAGGGTTCCTTAGGCTCTCACGTTTGAGTCTTTCAGCCCACGATTTCCGGGGCTCTGTTGCCTCTGAGCCTATGGCAGCAAAGCATGAGATGGAGGAGCCACTGACCCGTAGCAGCCCCAAAGCAGAGAGAGAAGAGGTGGCCTCAGACCCCATTATCTCCTTTGTGGTCATAAGCCTGGTGATGCAGCTCCCTCCCGCCTCCTGAAGTTTCCACGGTCTTACATACTGTTCTCTCCTTGCTGAGACAAATACTGGACACACAAGCTTAGGGGAGCAAAGGTTTATGTAGCTCACAGTTGCAGGAGGTTTCAAGACGCTGCCCCAGCTTTATAGGGTCTGGAGGAGAGGCTGGGATACTGCTGTGTCCAGGATGATTCGTTCCAGACTTCTGAGAGACCACAACTGGGGGTGGGGGGCTCTGACAGCACATGATGTCAGTTTAAAGATTTGTGCCTCTTTTGGCCACACCCCCTCAAGCCCCGCCCCTGGAGCTAGGTGCTTGACAACCCCATGATTTATATGAGGTTTTTGGGGACAACTAGATACAAACCACAACATGCCCCCAACCCTAAGACCACTGGGGAGGAACCAAATCTTCAGTGCATTGGCCTTGGAGGGACACTCACAGACCTAAAGTATAGCCAATATATCACTTATTTTCTAGTTCTAAATATGAGTGTATAAAAAAGTATATGGGTTATGTAAAAAAGTAAAAATCAGGAGGTCTTTTTCCCTGCGCTGGTCCCCAAATCCCGAGTCCTATCTGGAGCTTTAGATGAAGAGCTGCTAATTGACCAGCCAAGTGCCTCTCCCCATACCTCTGCATGGAGTTGCAGTGTAGAATAAGGGCTAAAGGTGGTCTTTGGATGTGTTGGACAGAGGTTGCCAGTGTCAGAATTTTAATACTTTATATGCCAATATTTACATGTGTAACTTCTGTTGCAACCCTGGAATATCCAACAACACTGGCTCAAAACTATAGGGCAATGAATGCCAGGAGTTCAGTTGCAGCTGCTACCTGCACATGGCATGTGGCCCCTGTGCCAGTGGGCCAGGCTGGCTCCTTTCTCTCATGGGGTCCAACGGAGGTGTTTAGGCTCCTGACTTACTGCATCGACTGTAGGCTTGAGTGGCATAAGTCGCCTCATTTGCTTCTGTGTCCTGGTATCCGGATCAGAGCCACGCTGTGGGCAAATGTTCAGCTGTTTTATAATAAATGTGTTTTAAATTTCTAGTAATATGGGCAGAGGTGAAATTCATGAGAAGAGCAGGAGCTTAGCATGCCTAGGGCTGTGCGTTCAATCCCCAGCACAAAAAGAATGCTGGTAATCACGATTGACTTACTGTGTATTTATTATTATCCAGAAGTAACTCCATTTATCTCGAATACTTGCTGACAGTATTATGAAGTAGGCATTGTTATTATACCATTTTGCAGATGAGAATAAAAGAGGCCCAGACTCTTAATTTGTTTACCAAATCCTGAGAGGGGAATTGTTTTTCCTGATAAGGAGAATTTCTCCTCTTACCCGTTATCTGCTGCATGTTGTCTTTGCCTTCTTCAAGTGTCGACATTTGCCTGTGGTAGGCCAGTTCAGCAACACGTGGGCCTTAGGTCAAGCCTGGGAGGACTGGTTCTCTATAAGTTATTCGATCTCTATGAGTCTTAATTTTTTATTTGTAATTTCAATGTTCACATAACATTTAGCAGTTTCTCAGCTTTTTATTCAATAGCAATGAGTTTTCTAGGAATCTTTCCTAGAGATACCAGATTGAGCTAAGGATTTTTTTTTTTTTCTGCGTTTTTCTATAAGCATTCTTTCCTTTTTTTTTTCATAAGTACTTCCTGGGTTTTTTGTGATCGGCAAAAAGTGACCCCACATATCAACGTTCTCATCCCTGGAAACCGGGATATGTTAGGTTACATAGTGTACAGAGACAGAACTGTGTTCCTGTGAAGTTTGTATGTTCAAGCCACAGCTACAGTTATTTGGCCCTGGTGATAGGAATTATAAGGAGTATCTGTATAAAGAAGTTACATCTTCGAGGTCATTTTCTAACTCAAAAGTATCAACTTCCTGTGATCAAACATTGCATTATGAATTCAGCATTATGTAAGAGGGTATAGTCTTCTTAATACTGTTAACTCTTCAGTCTTTTGTGTTCCGCCTTCTTCCACATGTAAGGACACTTGTAATTTTGTTGAGCTTACCAGGTAGTCCAAGGCCACCACTGCCCCTGTGAGGTCTGCTCTGGAGAGATCTTAATTCCTTTGTGGTCTCTTGATTACTGGGCCTCTTAAAGCATGGCTCATGGCATGCAGCACAGTCTCTAGATGTTACTTACCTGCTGCCAAGGTGGACAAGCTACCAATCTTCTTGACTGGTCCACAATTTTGGGCAGCCTGTATTAATTCTGCAGGCAGAGGGAAGCAACCTATCCATCATATTGAGCTTGTAGTTTGGCTTTTTTAAAACATGTCAAAACTGTGTTCAACTGAGCTTTCCCCATCTTAAACCTGTGTCACTGATTCCTTCTGCCCAAGAACATAAAATTCATTCACTCCTTTCAATGTTATTGCATCCATACTTTTATGCTTTTTTCAGCTTAATGAGCTAACTCATAAGGGTGATTCTGTCTGATTTCTGTCCACAGTTTCCTCTGAATGAAGTTCAACATTTATCGAATTATTATTATGTGCCTGGCATGGCCCTAGGTGAATTTAGCATAGGCAAAACTGGTATCATTGCACCACGGTCAGTGATGCTAAACTTGATGAATAGGACAGAGTTAATATTAGAACCCTTTCTATAAAATGTGGGTGAGTCAACTCACCACACACCTTCCAGGTACTGTCAGATTTAAATTATCGTAACCGCACGGTCTTACCCCGTCTGCTATGTCTTCACTTTGCTCCTTGTTCTGAAGCTTGGACAAATGTCGT
This sequence comes from Myocastor coypus, assembly GCA_004027025.1. Classification (NCBI taxonomy): domain Eukaryota; kingdom Metazoa; phylum Chordata; class Mammalia; order Rodentia; family Myocastoridae; genus Myocastor; species Myocastor coypus. Next base: position 26,099 of record PVJA010015644.1, read on the forward strand.
TTTGAAACCCAAATTCCTTATTTCGCTATTATTTAATGTATGGTGTCATGTGTTTTAACAAGGAAATGAGCCTAGAATCAGGACTTGGGTGCCTCCTATCACCTCGTCTTACATTGAATCAGAGGCCTGCTCTCTCTCTCCCTCTCCATGCCTTTTCTTTGACAGGTTTCCAGACCAGATTAACAGCAAACGAGACTGAAAGTACCAGAAAAATACAAACGAACGGCCTGGAAAGTCTGTGCTCCTTATTAGGGAGCAGAGAGTTTGGGGCTGGTGAAATTGATAACAGATCTAAAATGGTTAACACGAAGGGTGTGGAGATGGAATTTCTGGATAGAAGAAGCAAAGAGAAAGCACTCGCATTTTGTCATTTTCTAAGCAGTCCCTGGGAGTTGAGGCGGCCGGCACAGCAGAGGGCCTCTTGGTGTAGAGGCCTAGGATGGAGTTGTCTTAGCAACGGAGCCTTTTCCTGCCTGAATCAGCCACTCAGGGAAGTGAGGGCAGCTTTGAGGAATGCGCTCAACTCCGCAGAGGTCGCTTTCCATCTCTCAGGCGAGTGAAATTAAAATTTCGTCCATGTCTCTGATAGCCTCGTTCCTCAGCCTATGGTCTGAAGAATTGGCTCTAGGGGAGCTCTGAAAAACGGGGTGGTGAGAGACCTTAACAACATACGCAGGCAGCTCAGGCACAGCTTCTTTCTCCCGCTTGCCATACCAAGCCTCGGTTACTACCCGGGCTCTGCTTGGACTGCAGTGGGGCTGCCACCGGCCTCCCTGCTGTTGGAGCCCCTCTGCTTGTCTCTTTTTCTGAGCGATTGTTCTATGGCATCTGCTCTTTGTTTAAAAAGCTGTGGTGAAGGGAAGGTCGTGTATAAGGCCTTTGGACCTGTGGCGGCTCAGACCCCACTGCAGTCACTCCCGGCTCTTAGCCTTCCTGTACTTTAGTTCCTTGGAGCTACTGCACCTCTGGATCACCCCAAACTGCCTGTCCCTGTCACCCTCTGCTTCTTTCTCCGCTTGGAGTGCCCTCTAGATTTCCAGCTTGCCAAAAGCTCGCCCCTGTCTCCCCAGAACCTTCCACAAACCTTCCCTTTTTTACCGCACGATGACCATGGCAGTCTCATGGGCTATTACTTTAATAATAATATTTTAAAAAGACAAAGCCCCTATTTGAATATGTGAAGGCTTCCACCAGACTCAATTTCCTTTCATCCATCCTAACACTATATGCTTGTTAAATACAAATTATAGGGGGCATTATTTTAGTTTGCTTTCCTGCCCTAGGCGTCACACAGACTGGACTAAGACAAAAATGGAGTTACCTATGTTGAAGTTCTGTGTCCCCAAACACAAACTAGATTGCTATCTGATCTCTCCCTAAACGGGCGAGGGAGATTCCAGGTACATTTCCAGACAGGCCAGGCCAGTTTCAAATTTGTGATGGTACTTTCTTCTGTGCTTTAATCCTGAGAGAGACAGACAGACAGACAGACACTGAGAGAGACAGAGAGACAGAGGGAAACACAGAGACAAGAGGAAAGACAGAAAGACAGAGACAGAGAGACATACAGAGAAGGCACGAGCTGACTTACGCTAATATTTCCCAACCAGGTTTTTTCCCCGTTGTTCAGTCTCCCTGCCCTTCCCTTGCTAGGAAAGTCATGTTGAAATGACTAATGTGCCTTTCGTTTCCCCTTCTTTCACGTTCTTTTCGCTGCAACCATCCTCCTCTCTCCTCCCCTTGGCCCATGGGAAAACTTACGGAATGAAGTACTGGCTGACTGTGGAATCCCAAATAACACCAACTGAGATCTTTAAACTTAAATTGCTGCCGTTGTGTCCTTTGACATGTTAATGAAAAATTTTCTGTACACCCATCATTAATTGGCGGGGTTGGAGCGAGAGGCAGTGTCCCCGGCATTGCTGCGCGGCAGTGCTCAGTGAGCTCCCTCCGTCCTGATGGAGGGGGTGCTGCAGAGGAGGACTTTGCCAGGCTCCCCAGCCCTCACCTCAGGGCCCCTTTCCACAAGAGCTTCCCCATGCCTCTGGGTCAGAACGAACCCGCAGCAGTCACCCACATTTTCCTTAGCACATCCATTCTTGTACTTAGCAAAACGCTGGCAAAGCGGTTGCCTCTAATCCATCCATTTAAAAAGATTCCTTAAGGGAAAGACGCAGTTTAGCATTTTACACTTTGGCTTGAGACATTTGATCCAGGTTAAGCTGGAATAACAAAATATGCCATTTATTTTTATTGAGGAAGCATACAGTAGTCTACGAAACAGCTCTCTTTGGATGTGACAGCTCCTTGGGCTATTGGTTAGCACTGTGGCCCACTAAGGGTGGTGGATAGAGACCAATTTTTGTTCCTGTTAAACATTTACCTCCATTCTGCATATTTAAGCTTCACTCTGATATTATGGCTTCCTCCGGTTATTGGTTAAAGGTGTTGCTTGCAAGCACGGTGGACATAAGCCGATGTCTTTTGTTGTTCTTTTAAAAATTAACCTCTATTCTGCAGACTCTAGTTCCACTCTGCTCTTTTGCAGGGCTCCGGCTTTCTCATCTCTCAAATTCCTATCGGCCTTCGAAGTTCATCTTAAGCCTCAAATTCCAGGAAGCCATGCCACTGTCCTGCTACGAGGGGGGACTCCTCCCCCCAGGACAACACACCCCAATACCTCCTGTTTACACTGCTCGAGGGCTCATGTCCCTTTCTGCTGTTTGCTCCCATTCTTCCTGCGCTCCTTTTCCTTTTGACTCTGGGGGAATTTCCTCCAAAGCAAGGTGTCATTTATTATATAGCTATGGTTCCTGAAACAGAGCCTGGTGAAGAACAGATGATCAATGAATAGTGGTTGATAGAATGGCAGAAAAAAAAAATAGGTAAGCATCCATTACATTGGACTAATCACCACATTTTCCAGGCCTCTGGAAAACCTAGATGGTTTTTCAGATTTCACAGGACCCATATGAAAGCTGTGCGTTATGCGCCTGATTTCTTAAGCATTTTTCCCTCAATCCCTAGTTTGAGAAGTGAGCACCAATGACTTTGAGAGCACCAGGCAAACCACAGGCCTTGGGGAGACAGTGTATTTCTTTTCCATCTTCTTACAGATAAAGGAAGGGTGAGCATAGTGATCATATAGCAAAAAGGAATAATTAGGAAGGTGAGCAGTATCTGAGTGAACTAGATCATTGCAAAGACAGAGGATCTTCTGTGTAAATTGTCTGAACAAAACTCTGCCTTAGAACCAGAACTTTGGCTACTCGTGAGGAAAAGCCTGGCAGTTCTTTGCATGTTCTCTTTGCTTCTTACTTGGGTAAGTTACCACATCAGAAGTCTTCACAAACGTGTAGTGGTGGTGCATGCCTGTAATACCTGTGTGATCACAAGCTTGAGTCCAGCCTGG